>JAPFQT010000514.1:0-83673 GCA_027627225.1 Congeria kusceri
AACAACATTTCATTATGGTCATTCATCAAGTCACTAGAAAAACTTAATATAAATGTTTTATCAAACGGTCACTGAAAAAACGTTATATTAATGTTTTATCAAACAGTTCACTTTGTAACCTCTTAATAATTATCAGATTTTACGCTATTATATGTTGTTACTTGTTCGTATGTTTGCTTGTGTCGCATAAATGTTTTCATTTAATATATTTTTGCATGACGACAATGTCTATTGATATATTTTATTTGTGTTCTATGCATTATATGATGCTCTGTAGTACCATACATTTTATATGCTGCTAACGATACAGACAATGGTTCAAGGTCAGCCTGTCCATTAAAATTCTTTACTTAGATTATGAAAACTAATAAATCTAGAAATAATATAGTATCACAATAATGTGTAATATGCTGGGTAGTATCTCCATAATGTGCAATATGCTGGGTAGTATCTCCATAATGTGTAATATGCTGGGTAGTATCTCCATAATGTGTAATATGCTGGGTAGTATCTCCATAATGTGTAATATACTGGGTAGTATCTCCATAATGTGTAATATACTGGGTAGTATCTCCATAATGTGTAATATACTGGGTAGTATCTCCATAATGTGTAATATGCTGGGTAGTATCTCCATAATGTGTAACATGCTGGGTAGTATCTCCATAATGTGTAATATGCTGGGTAGTATCTCCATGATGTGTAATATACTGGGTAGTATCTCCATAATGTGTAATATACTGGGTAGTATCTCTATAATGTGTAATATGCTGGGTAGTATCTCCATAATGTGTAATATACTAAGTAGTATCTCCATAATGTGTAATATACTGGGTAGTATCTCCATAATGTGTAATATACTGGGTAGTATCTCCATAATGTGTAATATACTGGGTAGTATCTCCATAATGTGTAATATACTGGGTAGTATCTCCATAATGTGTAATATACTGGGTAGTATCTCCATAATGTGTAATATGCTGGGTAGTATCTCCATAATGTGTAATATACTGGGTAGTATCTCCATAATGTGTAATATACTGGGTAGTATCTCCATAATGTGTAATATACTGGGTAGTATCTCCATAATGGGATAAGAGTGCCGTTACTCTCGATTTGAGGCAACTTGTTTTGTCACTCCAATCATAACAACTTTGTGACATCATAACAAATATATTAGTGTAGACAATTTAATTAAACTATAAGTGTCCGTACAATAAATATATATAACATGGGCACAATGTTATAAGCTAACTAATAACAACATATTTTTAACTCAATTATAATAATGCTCATTTTTGTCCTTCGGTATTTATAACTCACTCATTAGTGTATGAATTACCATGAACCATAAATGTTGTGATAATGTTGTGTTAATTAATTTTTGTAACATTAATCTCTGTAGTTGCTGTTTTGTTCACTTCCAGCTATACTTAAGACTGTAATTCCATTTTTTAATAAAACCTTTAATATATTAATTTTACTTCTGCCTTGTTAGAGAATGCTCAATAATAGCAAAGCTTTCAGCGAACATTTTTCTGATATATATGCTGGTATTAATGGCCTTTTCTAAGTTGTTTAAGTGTATTTCTATATAATTTTGAACATTCATTTTTAGGTCACCTGAGCACAACATACTCGTGGTTAGCTTTTGTGATCGCCTTCTGTTCGTTGTGCGTCGTTTGTCGTCAACATTAGCCTTGTGAACACACGATAGACCACATTTATTGCCCAATCTTCATGAAACATTTCCATGCCCAGAACATTTGTTCCAATGATATCTCAAACAAGTTCGAAACTGGGTCATGTGGGGTCAAAAACTAGGTCACTATGGCAAAAAGCTTGTGAACACTTTAAAAGTCACATTTATTGCACAATATTCTTGAAACTTCCCCCAAACATTTTTTTCAATGATATTTTGGATGAGTTCGAAACTAGGTCACATGGGATCAAAAACTAGGTCACCAGGCCAATTTGAAAAAAAAGCTTGTGAACACTCTAGAGGCCACATTTGTAGCCCAATCATCATGAAATTTAATGAGAACATTTGTCCCAATGATATCTCATACAAGTTCGAAACTGGATCATGTGGGGTCAAAAAATAGGTCACCAGGCCAAATTATCAGGTGAGCGAATTCGGGCTTTATTGTTTAAAATTTTGTTCTGTTTTTCAAAACCGCAAACATTGTGTAGATGAAACTGTTTACTTTCTTTAAACTTTCGAATCATTATTAATTATGGCAGGAGAAAAGATTCTATATCATTTAAAAATGCATCAGAAATAATCAATCTGTGGAACATTCTGTAGTTTTGTGCCAGACTGTTATTGTAACTAGAAAGTCTAGGCTTGTGCGTTGGCATCTGTTTTTCAGTGAAATGTATCATAACTTGCTTTTGTATTGTGTATGCTTATTCATGTTATTTTGTTCCAAATACATGTAGGCATAGATCATTTTAAAATGCTGCACATTTGATGAAATGTATAAATTAAAGTAAATCTATTAAATGCTAAGTAATATATGGATCCAGTTGCTCAAAACTTCAATTACACTTTAAAAAAGCCAATTTATGTTAGATGTATATTAATATTATTAAAACCACATGCTTATCAAGAATTCAGAATTTATTAAATTCATTATAACAGTTTGTTCAAATTAAATTTACGATTCAAAATTTTAATGTCATATTCAAATTAAATTTACGATTCAAAATTTTAATGTCATATTTATAGAAGTAATTTCCTCCTTAATATATGAATGGCTTCAAATAATTGTCAAATCCATTTGATTACAGTGCAATGTATCATAACTTGCAATTGAATTTTGTAAATTTATTCATATGTTATACAAGTAGTATGTTATTCTGTTCCATCTGGCATAGATCATTTACATGATGCAAAAGTGAGTTTATAAATGAATGTTAAATGATAAAATATGTAGGCCCCGTTGCTCAAAACTTCATTTACACTTTCATAAAGCCTGTTTAATTTAGATGTAAATAAAATTAAAATTATATTAATAACTTGTGCATCAAGATTTTTAGAATTCATTAAAATTCATAACAACAGTTTGTTCACAATTTTACATTTATTGTCATATTTATAGAATAATTTCACCCAATTACCTACCATTGTTAACTGAAAAGTCAGATAGTTTTGAGCAACTCACCACTGATGATGTGCTTCTTTCAATGTTATTATGGACATTTATACTGGACCAAAAAAGAAACCCGACAGTGTATAGTTTATCAACTTTCCTGGAATCGTATCAAGATACAGCATAAACAATGGTTGATTATTAAAACAGAATGTTTTGATAACACAGATGTGCATTTTGATTTGTTTTCAGGCATGTATCAATAAATTATAAATTTTGACATTGTGGTTGATTTAATATAAAAACAAAAGTTATAGTGTTGAGTCTTTTTTGGTCAAGTAGTTCTTTTGTGTCATGATACATGCGTGCATTACTGATATGTTCATGTATTAAGCTTATGTTATCAATGCATGCTTTTGTTTAAGTTCAGTTATATTTAAGCTCCAAGATCATGACAGTCATTGTGAGCTATTGGAATACGGGACCTTTCCTGCGTCATCAGTCTTTTCAACTTTCCTTGTATGCTCAATTGATACTTAATTTTTTCACCACTGATAAGTAACATAAGTTTTTTTTGTTTTTTTTTTAAACAACAACAACAACATGTTCTTTCAAGCATTACAGAGAACTTCCATTGACATAAATAATAAGCAATTTCTTTTGTGAATTCCGAGTTGTATGCATCAGTGGGATTTCATCATTTCCCGAATGTGGAGGAATATAGTTTTATGCGTATCTGTCCCTCTGTTATGAGTCATTTATTAACCAAGGGATAATATGGGGAAAGTTCTTCAACATTAAATTTGATGCTTAATTAAAGCCACCGAATCCGCATTTAGTATAAAATAAAAAACACAACAATCAGATATTATTTGTTGTTCACATAAAACAATTCAACAGAGCAACTTTTATGTAATCCGAAAATATAACATCAACCATGTTAACAATGTTTATCATCATGTCAAACTTGCTGTAATAATGTCTGCAGTTTTCATAACACACTCTTTTTCTTAGCAGGTAAAACTATTTTAAATTATGACAAGTGTAAAAAAAAATGTTTTTGTAAATATATTCAATTTCTAAATCATCATAGCATGTTGACAACATTGTCATTGAATTAAGATTTAGTGGCTTTAATGTAAATCATCTAATTTTGCCCATTGGGATTTATTACTTACTCAGGCCAAACAAAATAAATTGTGTGTTTCGTACAGCAGTTTCAAAAAAGTTAGGTAGGGTTGGGATTAATTTTTTTTTTTTTTATTAACCTTTTTAAAAGACACATTTCGGTAAAAAAAAACATTGAAAATTGTCTAAAATTGGACTAATATGGATTCATGGAAAACAATCGTCGCTAAAACTTAAGGGTTGGGGTGTTTATGCTAGTTAGGGTCAGATTGCACGAAACACACATTTTTTTTTGGCCTCACCATAAAACATGACTTGCCTGTATTCATAGGTTATGCTTTTAAATATAACTATTTTACTGCCTACATTATTTGGTGAGTGATGGCATAACAAAATCTTCGTCTTCTTTTGACAATGGTACGATAATACGACTAAATGTTGTTATCTCGATGTTGCAAAGATTTCAATGTAATTTTGGCATCTGAAGTTTGACATATCTGAGTATAGAATTTTTATAAGTATCGAGTTTAAATTATTTGAAAAATTGTAACATAAAATAGCAATTCGGTATACATAAATTGATCTGTTTACAAGTAATCAATGATTCATTGAAAACTAACACTTGATTATTAAAATTTAAGAAAACATGACTGTAAAGATGTTTCCAGTGTTTGACAAACTTCGGTCATGGCTAGAAACGACCAAAAATATTTTCCACTCGGACATAAGCGAGTTTGAGATAACAAAATTTAGATGTATTTAAAAATATTGACAAAAGCTTAAGCCTGACTTCCACACTGGTGTGAATTTAAAACCAGTCTCATTATGGTTTTGCCCAAAATCTTGTTTGTGACATACTTTTCCTTCCAAAATATTTCAGCTGGAGTTCTAAATTCTTAGCATGCGCCTTTTCTATATAAAAAAAAAACAACAAAGAAAAGACAACATTGTGATTCAAACAAATGGGTTCATTAGACCATATTCACAGTGCAATTTTAAGCTGTAAACAAGTACTCTTTATCAGGTCCATATTAAACTGAAATTTAAATAACATTGCACGTCTCCCATTGAAATCCTGCCCCACGCCATGGCTTGCTTTGTTGGTCAATAACTGCTGCAACTCGGGTGACGATACATCTCAGTGAATGACTTCTGGAAATATATAATGGTTAGCATACAATGTATAGTTTAGGTCAAGGAAAAAAATATGTGGTTCAGGTTCCACTGCTTATATTTTTTAGAACGTCTTTTATGATAATCTTTGGGAAATTTTATACCAAACAATTTGTTTCGCTTCAAACATTCTTAAGGATGAGGTGATGCAAGTAGGGTCTGTCGTGAAACCTGAACCACTGATTTTTTTCCTTTGCCTAAACATTGTATAAAGTATTTGTCATCAATTTTATATAAAAAAAAATACTAAGATCAATAAAAAAATTAAAAAGACTCCTGGTATTTGTTTTTATTTGCACAAAAAAATTACAACGTGGGGGTAGGGACAATGATAAAATGTTTTAATTTCTTTTTATTTTGTACTAAAAAGTATATATTTAACTAACCCTGATTAGGGGGGGGTAGAACCTCCACTTTCCCTTGGAAAGTGGTGGTTCTGCCCCCCCATTCCCCCCCAGGAGTTGTTTAAAACTACCCATGGTCAGAGCGGTATTTGAACCCACACACCAAGCCTCTCAAGACCACTGCTCTACCAACTGAGCTATTGAGGCTTCTGCTGGTAGATGTTCGAAACATTTATTTATCCTTTCAATAAAACAACAGTAAAAAAAATCACATGACTGGACTATGGTCATGTGATTGCTATATTTAGCACTCGTTCTATCCATATAATCCCTTTTCAATACCTATGAAGCCACAAGCCAGAGTGGTGTAGTGGATAGAGCAGTGGACTACGGAGCTGTGGGACTGGATTTCAAATACCGGTATAAACCAATACTTTCATCGCTTATTTCTATGTACAATAAAGTTGTTCATATAAATATATATGTATGCTATAAAATGTCAATAAAAATGCATTACTTTGTATACAAATCATTAATCTGCTTGTACATCATAGATAAAAAAAAATATAATAATAATAATGTATTGAAAAATTCACATAATAAAAAAAAAGAGAAATGTTATATATTTTAAGTTTTGTTACATGGTGAGATAATGTAATACCTGTCTGGTTTTCACAAGTAAATACAAACAGTTTCATGACAAAACTTTAATCGAATTCGTTTTAGAACTTAATAATTACCAATGATTCACAAACAACCCATATTTCAGTCATTGTAACTTTACATTTCAAAAATAAATAAGAATTTGAACACGCGTACACTTAATTGGCCATTGAACGTTTTGAAAAAGTTTACCTTCAGTAATGGCGGTTGGCTGCTATCACGTTTTCCATAAAAAATTTGGTGCATGGTTTCGGCATCATTTAGGAATGCTTCGCCTTCTGGATCGGGATTATTGCTGTCCCTCAGTGTGGAATGGCTGCCTTCTGCAACAAGAAAAACGGCATCATTTAATTTCTCTTCAATGCTGCAGGTTATAATCCATTATATTTAAAGTTATCATAAAGTTATATATATTTTTCCACCAAAATTGTCATCAAGTGTTTCCTGATATTATTACTGTATTTTCAGTGAAATGCTCTTACATTGATTAAGCACGATTCCAGTATGTTAAATTATGTACTGGTATTCACTGAAAAGGATTTCTAATATATTCATGCATAAAATTCAGTGTCGGGTCAATTTTTCCGAGCTATAATATTAACAGTAGTTGTGGAGTTGTATTTGTTGAAGTAGTGCAAAAGAGTGGCAGTAGGACCATCTGAATTCTTTTACAATTCATGAAGCACCGGATACACTATTAAAATCACTATACTTTTAGGCATAGTTTGTCAATTTAAAAACACTACAGTATATTCCCTAATTAACGCCCCAGGGCCTTACATTTTCACCAGGGAGGTGTTTAATATGAGTCCAGTTTTTGGCTTCTGTCATTTATACCAGCATATAGAAAACATTATAATTTGACTGTGTACTGGTTGTTCATACAGCAAAAGTTTCTTTCAAGGACTTTCAAAAACAGGCGTTCAGCTTGTATCTGCATTGAGTGTTTGAAGCAAAATAGTGGCATTAATTAGGCAAGAAGGTTTGGATGTCATGAAAAATGGGGGCGTATATTAGGGTGGGAGCGTTTATTAGGGAATATATGGTAATTTAGATCTGATAATGGGTCATCTGGGGTCAAAACTATGGCATGTCACTTGCTGAGGCTAAAAAAGTCACAAGACCAACTGAAAATTTGGAGCTAATTGTTAAAGTTAGCAGTTCATGTGTGTTAGACGGCTGCTTTTTAGCAGTAAAGAAGTCCCATCTAAAATAACAGCAACAAGACCCACCTGGTAGGTCAAGGACACGCTGTTGGAACTGTCAGATGTGGATTATTTTAAAGGTTTCAGTGCACCAGCATGTTCCGTTTCTGAAAATATAAAATACATCTATATATAAAATATCAATTGGAATCTGGATGCGTTCTCATTTAGTTCTTATTTAACAATTCACTCTACAGGGTTTAGTTAACAGGGGTTTTTTTCCACTTCATCTAAGACTTTCCCAGAAATTATGAAATCAAAATATTCTGTGTTGAATAAACAGTGTAGCACCAAAGGATTCAAAACATGGCTCTTTCCTGTGAGTTAGTTTAAACCTATTTATTTTAGCTCGATTGTGTCAAATAAAATAGGCTATGGAGACACATTGGTGTCAGTTTCCTGGGAAGAACCAGTACTTGGTGTCTTGTGAGAAAGATCCTTCGGAGAACACTCAGCGCCATACAAATCACCTGTGGAGAAAAAAAGAATGCTGTATGGAAGACATGTCTTGCAGCTAAGACAGCATCCAGCTATGGCCTGTAAGGGAAGAGAAGAGCTGAAAGCCAACTGGTGGCACATAGTGGCTGAACTAAACCTGCTGCCGAGAGTGTCCTGGGATTCAAGGTCAAAACACACGACTATGGTTCTTCGCTGATGATGCCTGTAGTTCTAGATGTCAAGACTGTATCTCAAACATCTGATTTAATTACTTATCGAATATAACTCATTAACTGAGCATATTTAATCTATGTTTTTCAAACAATTAAAAGAAAATATGTTTTTCTTCAGGGTCATACAAAAATAATTGTTTGAAATCTGTCTGAAAAACATAGCATCTGCAATATTGTAATAAAAATCACATGGGAGGCGTAATTTGGTTTTGTTATCTGCGATTATGGTCCACATTTATTGCTGGAAGCATTAATTTATTGCACAAGATTCTTTAATGAAGCCATTATGCAACTTGTTTATAGGCATGCAAAGTGGTGCTGTAAAAACTTCACAAGATTAAAATTTAAACCTTTTTATTTTAACTAAATTGTGTGGAAAACCTGAGGCTTATTGAGACACTTTCAAGTCCGTTTTCTGGGTAGAACCAGTACTTGGTGTCTTATGAGCAAGATCTTTCTAACACTCCCTGGGTTGGGATAAAACTCGGGTCCCCCTATATGCAAGGCAGATAGAATATTCACCACAGAATAGCAACTTTGTTTTTCAAATTAAATTGATGAACAATAGGGAACAAACCTGTGAAAACCACTGTCGCTCCCTGTGAAACGTTCAGGACATCAGGGGTTGTTCCCAATGGAGAAGTATAACTGTTGGTAGGCTGAAAGTTGCCCAAAACTATGGCTGTGAATCGACAACAAACGAGTATGAGCATCACTATTAAATGAAAAACGTCATACCCTATCAAAACAAATTGTGACACTAAATGAAGACCTCACATTGAATTTGGAATTTTGCAAGTTGATAAATTGACTTAAGAGTTGTTTTAATTTAATTCATCTAGTAACAAGAGCTGTCTCAGGACAGCGCGCTTCACTATTCACTTTGCTTTGATAGTAGGTATATTCTGTCAGTGACCTTACATAATGACCATGAAACGTATGTGAAGTTTCAATTGAATATCTGTAGTAGTTACAGAGATATATACTTGTTGCACACAAACCTTAACCTGAATTTCTTAAGTACAAAAAGATGCCTAAGTCTGCTAAATTGCAGGTCAGAGTTATGGGCCTTCATCAGTGATCTTATATAATGACCCTGAACACATGTGTGAAGTTTCATGTGTTAATATCTGTAGTAGTTATAGAGATATGGAGCTGTTGCACACAAACTTTAACATGACTTTTCTAAGTACAAAAAAGGGCATAATTCTGCTAAATTGCAGGTCAAAGTTATGGGCCTTGATCAGTCCCTTAAATATTACAATGACCCTGAAAACATGTGTGAAAGTTTTAATTGAATATCTGTAGTAGATATAGAGATATGGAGTTGGTGCACGCAAACTTTAACCTGTTTTTCTATCTACAACTAGACATGTGTCCATAGGACACGGTTGCCCAGACATTCTACTGGTTGTCACAATCCTCCCATATGTCGGAAAAAATGCACCAATATACCCAGGTGCACAAGTTCACATGCAAATTAATATGTTTATAAAGTTCCATCACTCTAGCAGTAATACTTTTTTGACTTACGCATGACACAAGTCCAAAAATGTCATTTTTAGCTAAAAAAAAAGGCCATAACTCTGCTGATGTCGGAAAAAACTGCACCAAAATACCCAGGTGCACAAGTTCACATGCTGATTTATACGTTTATAAAGTTTCACCACTGTAGCAGAAAAACTTTTAGAGTTACACGCGGCACAAGTCCAAAAATGTCATTTTTCCAAAGAAAAGAGCCATAACTCTGCTGATGTCGAAAAAAAACTGCACCAAAATACCCAGGTGCACAAGTCCTGATGCAGATGAATATGCTTATAAAGTTTCATCACTCTAGCACTTATACTTCTTGCGTCACGCGTGACGCAAAACTCGGACGGACGGATGGACGGACAAGGGCAAATCTATATGCCCCCACTCTTAAGTGGGGACATAAAAAGGGGCATAATTCTGCTAAATTGAAGGTCTGAAATATGGGCCTTGGTCAGTGACCTTACAAAATAACCACGAAGACACGTGTTAAGTTTCAACTGAATATCCGTAGTAGTTACAGAGATATGTACTCATTGCACGCAAACCTTAACCTGAATTTTCTCTTGCAGGCAAACCTTAACCTGACTTTTCTAAGTACAAAAAGGGGCATAATTCTGCTAAATTGCAGGTCAGAGTAATGGGCCTTGGTCAGTGACCTCAAATAATGACCCCCGACGACATGTGTGAAGCTTCAATTGAATATCTGTAGTAGTTACAGAGATATATACTTGTTGCACGCAAATCTTAACCAGAGCATTACGCCGACGCACGGGTGAGTAGTATAGCTTGAACTATTTGGTGAATAGTCCAGCTAATAAAATTATATTCCTACCTGTTTCACTCATTAATAGTGCACAGATGTCTTTATCCCCATCAATACGGTAATATTTTGCTTGCTGTTGGTTATGTATAAATTTCTAAACTTCTCTGGGACTGTTGAAATGCGTCGATTAACAAATTATTTTGGTGGGGATCCAGATCGCTGTCTAGATTCTTCATTATTGGGAGAAAGGACAAATTGCCACATTTTGCTAGTATGACTCATTAGTTGCACAACACATAAGGAAATGGAACTGTCTTGGCAGACTTTTCTGGGATGGTTGGAAATGTATCAACAAACAAATGATTTAAGTTTGTTTGAGATCCTGATCACCATCTGGATCCATTAATTTGTTTAAGCCTTCCTTATTATTGGGCCTATTGCCACATTATGCTGTAATACGTATTATTTGCATACCATGGGAACATGTTGTCTGAGATTGGCACTTTCCGAGTGTATTCTAGTTGTTTTTGCTCTGTGGTTTCCTCTGTTAAGGCTTGTAGATACATGTAGTTGAAGATCTAAGCTTTTAGTCCAAGATTTCTTTAAAAGGATGAATATGAACAGTGTATTTATTAAATATTATAAACACTCAATATATAATAATACTAATCAACTCGTCCAATATGGTTTGCATGCGGTGTACTCGACCAACTACATCACAGTACTGAAAGCTGTTAAATAACCTTAATAGATACAAGGAATGAACTCCTATAAACATGAGTTTGGTATTTTCTTTATTTTTCATGCATTTTAAATGTTTTTCATATGTTATGCTTCAGTAAATACCAATCTTACATCGTTAAATGTCAGTTTCTAATAGCATGTGCAATTATGAATTCATGTTTGAAGCTTTATAAGCTACAAAATCATCTTTTACAACTCAATATTTATACTATAGTATCAGTCTTCACAATATTTTCTTTGAAGGACTTGCCCATTGGGGCTTGGCCATAAAATTTCAACTTTCAACCGAATAATAGTGCTAACTGTGACAAACTATACTATTTCAACAAGTAAAAGTAGCAACAGAAGCTCTGGTCCCCAATATTGAGCTACTTTTTATATGGGCAATATGGTCTAGTTACAGCAAATATAGTTCAATATGAAAAGTAACACTAAATTTGTTGCACATCTTTTAAAAATATTAATTAGAATTTGCACTATTCATACATTGACAAAATCAATATTCACCAAGGGCCTTACACGAGTTCAGTGGTTGAGTTTTTGTACAAGCGTAAGAACTCCTTAAAGCCGCAGTCCATAGAATATAATTCAATGCATCTTAAATTGGCATTAGTTCTAATGAACGTTAATGACGTTTACTTAACTCAAAACCGTTTTCTTATTTACGAAAGGCATTTTATAATGTCTATGTTCGAAAACGCTTGGTACAAACGGAATACACTCTAATGTACATGCTGATTTACTCCAGAGGCATCACCAGATATTGCATACAGAAACTATATGATAAGTTACGAAAATGTTACTACTTTATCAATTTTAATGCATGTTTTTGTATTTTGATCGGTAAGATGTCCATTAGAAACGATTTATGCAAAGTTTTATTTTTATTACATATTACATATTTCTGGACTGCTGCTTTAAAGACAATAAGGTCAATTACGAACAAAAGCGTGCTGTTTCTAGGATGTTTATTCTACTACTGATAAGCATGTGGCTAGTGCCGGGTTATGGTCCGTCATGCATGCGCAATAAGATGGCCATAAATATACTACAGTGCCGGTGTCAAATAAGTTGCTCTGTGTCCCAGACCTGTTCTGGTGACCTCATGTATCCCTCATGTTTCAGATACCGTTATATCTTAGATACCGTTTCTTCACAAGATACTATAGAAGAACACCATGTTTGGCATCCTGACAATCCGGAAATATATGCTTTTATGCAGACATCGTCTTTCAGTAAATACAAGCCACAAAATCATGTTAATTCAGCAAAATAGTCAATCTTTTAATGCGCTCCTTTCATATTCTGGTCTTGTGTTTAACAGCAGTGCTAGTACCCTTTTCCATCGATAATCACTCAATTGTTCGAAATTAAACTGATTTCACTATTTCACTATAATTGAGATTAAAATAGATTGCTCTATAATATTGTAAAGAACAATAGCTCGAGCACCAGCCTTATATGACGTTATAACCCCAACAAAGACAAGAAACAGTATCAAAAGACTCTTGTTTTTTATGGGAGATCGTTATGGTTGACCTGTTCTGAGTGCTGTCATTTGTTTATAAAGTGAGATTTTACAGATTGTGTATTCTGAAATTAAAGATAGACATTTTGTCATATTTAATATGTTTTAAAAGCGAGTATGGTCAAACCTAATTTAAGGACCACTTCATGGTGTCATTAAGAGAAACGGTATCTAAAGAACATAGCATACTGTTTTTACATCTGACGATGACTTTTCGATTTTTTCGATATTAAAAAATTATGTCAGTTCTGTTTATTATGTTATGTGTTTTATTAGTGTATATGGAAATGAAAACAATCAATAGTTACCTTGGTCACGTCCTAATTAATTACTAAATCCATTCATAAACTGCAACTGTAAACATTTGTGTTGACATTTCCGCCATTTTACCGGAAGTTGAAGTATCATGTGATCCTAAGACAATTCGGTCCCAAGAAAATTTGCCTCAAGACCATTCGGTTCAGAGCTTCACAAGACTTTAAACATGCGCCTTCATCATTGACTAAATTAATGTTTCGTTCTTTGTTTTAATTGTAGTATGGTGGATATTATAAATATAATAGTAAAACATCACGTATCTTTGTTTATTATTTTTTTATTTGTGATTATCACATAATTATATTTATATTTAATAAGATTACCATATAAAAAGAATGTTTAAAATCAAAACAAATTTCGTATAAATATATCACTGGAAAAAAAGAACTGAAGCAATAAAAAATAAATTTTACTAACACAAGTTAAAAGCATAAACCACTTTTGATAAGTCTGCATAATATTAAAGGGGCATGTCGAGGTATTTCCCATTAATAGTATATTTCAAAATTATATAACGTTTATCAACTGTTTATAGACACAAGAGCATCGTATTTAACAATGCTTCAATATTAGTTCTCTGTAAATGAACTTTATTTTTGCAAACGTAACATGAATTATGTATAAACTGTAAAAAATAAAAACAGAAAATACAAATAAAAATAGAAATATATGAACATATTATACATGTTTTATATAATCCAGTGGAAAAATAACTACAAATGAAAGCGATTAAAACAAAAATTGTGCTAACAAAAGTAAAACATTTCATTATTCTTACAGTATATAAAAAAAAACATTCGGAGAGCACAGACCCTCCACTAAGATAGGTAACCCTGCATAGCAATGGAACTTTTCAGTGTTTGGTTAGCTCCCTTATCCAATTTCCCATTGATTCAAATATCCTGGATCAAGACGATGATCCGGATCACCACCAACATCTAACAATTTGTTTCATTGACCCACTTTCACCTTCCTACAAAATTGCATGCAAATCCACCATAACCTTTTGCGTAAAGTTACGTCTTAATATATAGAAGTTGCTAATTAATATATAGACAGGCAAGCATACAAATGCCAGCAACAACATAACCACATTGGCAGAGATAAAAAAAATTAAGTTTGGGTTAACATATAAAAGGAACGATCAAATCTATGAAATCATCTAATGCAGCGTTAAAAATAATAATGGAATCGATAAATGTCCGAAATTCTGCTTAGAAAAGTACACTTATCAGTAGCATTTGAACAAGTTTTACCAGCATCAACAACAGCAGCAGTGGTAGCAGTTGGTGTTAATGTTAATAGTAGAAGTAATAGTTGCGGAAGTATACGTAGAAGCGTTGTAAATAGCAGAATTGGAGCAGTAGCAAAAGCAACAGTAGTAAAAGCAGCATAATTAGTGGCAGCAACAGTAGCAGCAACAATAGCAGTAGCAGCAGTAACTGCAGCAATAGTAGGAGCTGCAGACGTATCAGAAGCAGTAGCAGCAGTAGCTGCAGCAGTATGAGCAGCAGCATCTCCAGCAGTAGATGCAAAAGCAGCATCAGTAGATGTAACAACAGCAGCTATGTAGCAATGGTAGCAGTTTGCACTGTAGCAGCAGCAGAAGTAGCAGCAGCAACAGTGGTAGAAGTAGCAGCTACAGCAGTAGAAGCATCAGTAGTTTAAGAAGTTGCGGTAGTAGTTCAAGCTGCAGTAGTTGCATAGGTAGATGCAGCAACAGAAAGCAGCAGCTGCTGCATATAACATACACGTATTTTTTTATTTGATTAATATAATACACGTATTATTTTAGGAATTGTAGTTTTATATAATGTTTTCTTTTATTTCGACAGTTTTTATTTTTTATTTGCATGTTATATATTGGCGTCCTACTGGTTTTAAAAGTTTCTTCTCGGCATACAAGGCTAGCCAGACCAGAGGCACCGTCTACCCTACACAACACTAACCACACCTCTCTCCCAAGTCTCCCCACACTCTCAAAGTAACTACTCGTGCCATCTGGACTCCTTGATCAGCCTACCCCTAGTATTTTTTTTATGTATATTATTATTACTATTATTGTTACTATAATTATTATTATTGTATATATTTATTATTATTATCATTATCATCATTATTATTTATTTATCTATTTATTTATTTGTGATTATTTTTATTGTCATTGTCATTATTATTAATATTTTTATTTGCAACAGCAGTTTCAACTGCAGCAGAAGTAACTGTAGCAGCTGCATCGGTAGTTGCGTCAGCAGTTGTAGTAGTTTCAACAGCAGCAGCAGTAGCCGCAGCAGCAGTATTTGCAATAGCAGCATCAGTAGTAGCGCACTAGCAGCAGCAGCAACAACAAAGGTCCATTGGAAGCAGTAGTAAGGTTAGCAGACGCAATAAAATTGTTAGTATTAGTAGAAGTAGCTGTTGCTGTTGTTATTGATGCTGTAGTTCTAGCAATATGTTGGTTGCTGTGGTTGCTGGTTTGATTGTGTTGTTGGCTGATGCTTAGTACTTGAGTTGTTTTATTAATTTGTATTTCATCTCTGTATTACACAAAAATTAACGTTCATTTAAATAGAAATACTAAAACATAGCTAAATGTCAATGTGTATATAAAACCACCGAAACTGCATTGAGCATAAACGATAACTTTAACATACATTTGTCTGTGAACGCATTAACCATTTTCTCTGCATGTAAAAAACGTATAAATTTTGACAATTCGTCAAAAAATATTGGTAAATTAGTTTAATCTCTACATAAATATCAAATATTGAAAATGTTCATATTCAATGCGGATTCGGTGTCTTAAATCTGTAAAGTAAGTAATCAGTAACATAGAAATAAATAATACACATTGACGTAAACATGTTTTTGTTACGTTAAATTGTTCAATGCTGGATTTCCTTAAGTAAATATCCATACGTAACTCTTAACGTAACGTAATTATTACCATGAACATCTTGAAATTGCATAAAAGTGTAAAACAAACAGTTATTTACAACTATTATAAATGCTGTAGTTGTTATAATTAACACAATAATCGTATGAAAGAAAACAAATTGTCTAAAACAAGTATATGAAAATCTTTTAATCAATGCTTAAGTTTACCATGTTTGCAATATTAATGTTATTTCAATTCATTTAAATTTATTTCGTATTTAGAATCCAAAATTCTCTCGTTACATAACAAATTAATGTTAATTCCATAAATAATGTTACACACAAATGTTAAAGGGACAGTTTCACAGTTTTGGGCTGTGAAAAATAATTTTCTCAAACTAAGTTTTTCCTTTTAATACATTTTATACATAATACATTTAGTGTTAATATTTTAAAGTTTGGAAAGCAAAGCTGAACGTTTGACGTTTATCTGTTATATTTTTAGAAAAATGTGCCACCTGGAAGACATACCCTAGTCATTTTTTACACAAAAAGGCAAAATAAATATCAAAATAATTCTTGTTTTACAACCAAGTCATTTTTTACACAAAAAGGCAAAATAAAAATAAACATAATTCTGTTTTACAACCAAACAGCATAAAAGACAAAAAGTTTTGATAGATTCTACAAATTTCTGTTTTAAAATTCCATCTTTAGATAAATATTTTTCCAGCCCCAAACTGTGAAACTATCCCTTTAAGAAAAACAAATCTAAAATTACGTGTCAATGTTCAAATGACGTGTTCATTACTAGTTTAAAATATATCATTTATACCGGTAAATGGCCATGTACTGGGTTGAATACGTCCATAAAAATATATGTCCGTCTGTTTTTATTTGACGTAACGATAATGTGTTTTTCTTACATCTTCATAATTGTCCGTTTTCCTATGACACTTCACGTGTTGTTCTTTAAATGACAGAGTGTTCGATCATTTGTTCCTCCATCTTTTTGATAACTCAGTGGTGCCTTTCCATTCCGGATATTTCTACAAAAAATATCATCATCCTCAGCATCATCATCATCATCACATTTATCACCATTGCCACGTTCATCACCATTGCCACGTTTATAATCATCGCCACATTTATCATCATCACCACATTTATCATCAATTTATTTTCAAAACAGGATGAAACCGACCGTGCTTTTTTGTTACCGGTAAACATTTAAGTGATTATCAAATATTGTACAAACATTAAGTAATATATTAAACCATGGACATACATGGCATCGCATTCTTACAACTGTTCATAACCCTGCAAATCATTGATAATTGATCGTGTTATTAATGAAGCTATATTTCACGTGAATTCTTGAAAATACACTTTATTACAAAATTACCATTTATGCTTGTCGTCTGCATCGTCCGCTGATTGTCGCTGACTTTGCCCGCTGGTTGTCACAGGCATCATCCGCTGGTTGTCGCTGACTTCGCCCGCTGGTTGTCACAGGCATCGTCCGCTGATTATAGCCGTCATCGTCTGCTGATGGCCGCGACATCGTCCGCTGATTGTTGTCTTTATAGTCAAACACCACAATCATCACAATCGAAACGATTATCTTCATTACCATATAAAGACATAATCGCCATTATTTATATAAGTATATATCCTTTAAATCATTCGTTTTAATTTTAAATTGTTCATCCATAATTGTTAATTTTCAAGAGCAGTATATAAATACATATATAAGTACATTTATAAATACAAATGATTTCTACAGAATTTATATTCCCTTGACTTATTCGAAGCTATATATTATACTCACAATTTATTTTTAAATCCAGCAAATTTAAGCATAACTTTGACATGCAAAAGGAAGAAACGTCACATCCCTGAGTTATAATGAAGAATTGTAACAGAAATTTACCGCCGATGCTTGGTAGGTCTGGTGGTTTCCGAAGGTTCGGCTGCTGTCATCGAGTCTCCTGCGCATGCGCATCGAGTACGTGGAGGCAGTGGATTGAGCTGGTCGGCGTCGAGCTACGAATGTCGTCTGCATCCGGCTCGCGTAGTGATAAGTGCAATAGAAATTTAATTGAATAATGAAAAGTCCTCAATAAAAACAATATTTAAGACACAAATACATTGGATGTCACTCATACGCAAATAAAAGCTTAACATTTCATTCTAAAGTTTTACATTGCATAACAGCGTAAAAAGCAGGTTACATGTTTGAATACTACCACACTTGCGCGTAGGGTCTGTTGTTTTCAGTTGTTGTTATTCAATCGAGTGCGTAGAACACTTATGTTTATTGTCAGCATCGTTGTCTGTTCGTTGTCTGCATCGTGGTCTTGTTGTCTGCATCGTGGTCCGTTTGTTGTCTGCATCGTTGTCTTTTTGTTGTCAGCATCGTGGTCTGTTTGTTGTCTGCATCGTGGTCCGTTTGTTGTCTGCATCGTTGTCTTTTTGTTGTCAGCATCGTGGTCTGTTTGTTGCCTGCATCGTAGTCTGTTTGTTGTCTGCATCGGGATCTTTGTGTTGTCTGTTTCGTGGTCCGTTGTCAGCATCATTGTATGATCGTTGTCTGTTTCGTGGTCCGTTGTCAGCATCATTGTATGATCGTTGTGTCTGTTTCGTGGTCAGTTGTCAGCATCATTGTATGATCGTTGTGTGTTTCGTGGTCCGTTGTCAACATTATTGTATGATCGTTGTGTCTGTTTCGTGGTCTGTTGTCAGCATCATTGTATGATCGTTGTGTCTGTTTCGTGGTCCGTTGTCAGCATCATTGTATGATCGTTGTGTGTTTCGTGGTCCGTTGTCAGCATCATTGTATGATCGTTGTCTGTTTCGTGGTCCGTTGTCAGCATTATTGTATGATCGTTGTGTCTGTTTCGTGGTCCGTTGTCAGCATCATTGTATGATCGTTGTGTGTTTCGTGGTCCGTTGTCAGCATCATTGTATGATCGTTGTGTCTGTTTCGTGGTCCGTTGTCAGCATTATTGTATGATCGTTGTGTCTGTTTCGTGGTCCGTTGTCAGCATCATTGTATGATCGTTGTGTCTGTTTCGTGGTCCGTTGTCAGCATCATTGTATGATCGTTGTCTGTTTCGTAGTCCGTTGTCAGCATCATTGTATGATCGTTGTGTCTGTTTCGTGGTCCGTTGTCAGCATCATTGTATGATCGTTGTGTCTGTTTCGTGGTCTGTTGTCAGCATTATTGTATGATCGTTGTGTCTGTTTCGTGGTCCGTTGTCAGCATCATTGTATGATCGTTGTGTCTGTTTCGTGGTCCGTTGTCAGCATTATTGTATGATCGTTGTGTCTGTTTCGTGGTCCGTTGTCAGCATCATTGTATGATCGTTGTCTGTTTCGTGGTCTGTTGTCAGCATTATTGTATGATCGTTGTCTGTTTCGTGGTCCGTTGTCAACATCATTGTATGATCGTTGTCTGTTTCGTGGTCCGTTGTCAGCATCATTGTATGATCGTTGTCTGCTACTAAAGAAATGGAAATGGAACACATTTTTAACGAAAATATTTTACAAAGACCTATAGATTTATTGCTGCAAAATAAAAATATGCTTCTGCTTTTATTGCCACCATAAGCTGTCCTTATCAGAATTACAGTAATTTTATTGCGAGTGTAATATTTATTGTTGCTGTCGTTCATTTGATTTATTAAAATTAAAGAATCACTGAAATTTCTCATCATTAAAGTTACTCTTCCGCATATCAAGGATTGTATATCATTATCACGTGATTAAAAGGAAAAATACAGTTTAAAATAAAACAAACTCTTTACCGTCCATAATAGTCAAATCGCTCGGTTTTCGTTGTCATGATGTGGTCATCCATTGGTTTGCTGCGCATTATCGTCATGGAAGCAAGATTGCCATCTGCATCCAGCTCGGTTTGTAGTCGGCATTGTCTGAACAAAGGTATTGTGTTCTGTTTGTTGTCTGCATCGTGGTCTGGTTGTTGTCAGCATCATCATCTGTTCGTTGTCAGCATCGTGGTCTGTTTGTTATCAGTATCGTTGTCTGTTGGTTGTCTGCATCGTGGTCTGTTTTTTGTCTGCATCGTGGTTTATTTGTTGTCCGCATCGTGGTCTGGCTGTGGTCTGGCTGTTGTCTGCACCGTGGTCTGGCTGTGTTCTGCATCGTTGTCTGCAAAGTGGCCTGTTTGTTGTCTGCATCGTGTTCTGTGTCAGCATCGTGGTCTGTTTGTTGTATGCATCGTGGTCTGTTTGTTGTAAGCATCATAGTCTATTTGCGGTCAGCATCGTGGTCTGTTTGTTGTCTGCATCGTGGTCTGTTTATTGTCTGCATCGTGGTCTGTTTGCTGTTAGCATCATAGTCTGTTTGCGGTCAGCATCGTGGTTTGTTTGGTGTCTGCATTGTGGTATGTTTGTTGTTTGTGGTCTGTATCAAGGTCTGTTTGTTGTCAGCATAATGGTATGTTTGTTGTTAGCATCATGGTCCTATTGTTGTCATGTATCATGGTCTGATTGTTGTCAGCATCGTAGTCTGTTTATTGTCTGCATAGGGGTCTGTTTGTTGTCTGCTACTAAAGACTGCTGCATTTAATGTATTGCTGAAATTAATTGTAAATGGAAATTACATGAGCCTTTGTCCTAATCGGAAATGTATTTTGTGGATCTAACGGGTGGCTGCAAACAAGTGAGATGCATATATTTAGAAGTTACATTTTAAATTTTGAAAATAGAGTTAAGTATCTTGAAAATGGGACGAGAATCGCAACATCTGAAATAAAGGAAAGTGACGAAAAAAGCCAATTTGCTCGTCTACTTATAAAATTGTCATTTACTGGTTTCTAACTTAAAAATAATACTTAGCTGTTTTTCGTTGTTCTTCATTGTCGATTGCATTTGGCTTCTGGTTGTCGTCTGCCTCAAACTCTGCTCGGATGTCGTCTGCATAGAGTTCTTGTTGACTTGAGCATTGCCTGAAAATTCTAATCAACAGTTTAAGAATACAACTTATCGTAGCCATCCAATGTCGTCTGCACCGATCGCTAGTTGCCGTATTCCAATATCTAGTTGTCGTTTGCACCAATCTCTAGTTGTCGTCTGCACGTACCAATCTCTTGTTGTCGTCTGCACGCACCAATATCTAGTTGTCGTCTGCACGCACCAATCTCTAGTTGTCGTCTGCACAAGTCTCTAGTTGTCGCCTGCACCAGTCTCTAGATGTCGCCTGCACCAGTCTCTAGATGTCGTCTGCACCAGTCTCTAGTTGTCGCCTGCACCAATCTCTAGTTGTCGCCTGCACCAGTCTCTAGATGTCGTCTGCACCAATCTCTAGATGTCGCCTGCATGGAGTAAAACGGAGCTCCGACTGTCGTCGGAATCGGGCTCGGAGAAACGACACTTAAGCAGCATATAGATCGATCTGGATATAAATCTGAAATAAATAAGTATTTATTGTATATTTTATTGCATGCCAAAGTGTTGTTTTATACGACATAGTGTTTATTGCTATAGAACATTAATCGACAGCCAGATTTTTTTATTATTATTATAATTAAAGCAAATGGCAACTAAAACTGGCAACTTAACTTTGCACACAAGTATCTTAAAGTTTTGTCAAACCCAATGTTTAGATTGTCAGAAAGGATTTATCCCTTTGAACTCTCAGGCCAGGACCCTGGAAAGCCAAACGGAAGGGTGGGGCGCCTTTCCATTTTGTCGCCTGATTTGACCGGGTCTTGGGTTGACAATACACAGAAACAAACACCCCTCTTTTCCTAATTTTAGATTAATATAGTTTAAAAAATGTTTTATGGTAATTACACAGAAAAAACACATTCTATTTACACCCGATCCCGAATTTTGAGTCATAGCTGCCACTTGCGTACAAAAAGTCAAATTGGAAAGTGTATATTTAACGGATTTATAGAGGTGTAATGGTCGTGAGTTCGATCCCTACTCGGGAGCGTTCGAATGATCCTTCGTAAAGAGACACCAAGTACTGGGTCTACCAAGGACACGGACTCGAAAATGTCTCAATAAGCATCTGGTTTTCGACACAATCGAGCTAAAATAAATACGTTTAAACTAATAGATTACACATTCAACGCTTAAGGTATCACAATTTCTAGTTAAAATTTATTAAACATTTTCCTTAATAATTTTTATTTGAGAGGCAGTGACTTTAATACAGACTTAGACTTGCAAATAACGTGAAGACGTGATGTCGTTATGACTTAACTGGTTCTCGGATCCAATAGCAACCGGCCTCGTTCCCGCAATCTTTTGGAAACAGGAGCACCGTTGAAGCGCGGAATGCGTCTGCACGAGATCGATGAAACTTGTCAACTTGGCTGCCCAAAGACTGCAACCGGAAGAAAGCGTCTATAGAAGACCGATGAACGTATTTTTTGGATCACGTGACATATAAATGTGGGGGTTTAAAACAAGCAATTTTTTCTTTATTAAAAAAAGAACTGACACTTTTATCAGGAGCATTAAAATAAAACTAAGTTTTTGTCTTGTGCCTAAACAAAATAATATTGTATATCCGTATGAAAAGCTGGAAAATATATTGTAAAGCAAACAATATATGATCAACATTTACTGTATTTGTTCTTACGTTCTGCTTTTGTTGTGTCATTGTACTTAAATGGCCGCTTGCGCATGCGTCATTGCAAGTCGTCTGCATCGAGTTCTGGCTGTCCAGTGCATTGTATACAGATCGTCTAAAACGAACAGTGCTGTCGTCGGCAGCGTGGTATGTTTGTCCTCGGCAACGGGGTATGATTGTCCTCGGCAACGGAGTATGATTGTCCTCGGCAACAGGGTGTGGTTGCCCGCGGCAACAGGGTGTTGTTGGCAACAGGGTGTTGCTGGGAACGGGGTGTTGTTGTTGCTGGGAACGGGGTGTTGTTCTTGTTGGCGTAGTTGTCCAATGAAACGGGACGTGGTTGTCCTATGCAACGGGGTGTGGTTGTCCTGTGTAACGGGATAAGGTTGTCCTCGGTAACGGGGTTTGGTTGTCTTCCGTAACGGGGTGTGGGTGTCGTCGGCAGCGGGGTGTGGGTGTCGTCGGCAGCTGGGTGTGGGTGTCGTCGGCAGCGGGGTGTGGTTGTCCTCAGCAACGGGATGTGATTGTCGTCGGCAGCGGTGTGTGGGTGTCGTCGGAAGCGGGGTGTGGTGTCGTCGGCAACGGGGTGTGGGTGTCGTCGGCAAAAGGGGGGAGGGTCGGCAGCGGGGTGTGGGTTTCGTCGGCAGCGGGGTGTGGGTGTCGTCGGCAGCGGGATGTGGTTGTCCTCCGCAACGGGATGTGGTTGTCGTCGGCAGCGGGGTGTGGGTGTCGTCGGCAGCGGGGTGTGGTTGTCCTCGGTAACAAGACGTTGTTGTCCTCGACAACGGGGTGTGGTTGTCCTCGGAAACGGGTTGTATTCGGTGTTGTATTCGGCAGTGGGATCGGTTGTCGTGTAAAACAAGCTGATGTGCGTTCATTTGATTAATAATAATACTATTTTAACCGTAAAGAATAACTGACTATTTTATCTGGATTATTTAAATGAAACTACCAGACAACAATGTCTGAGTTTTTTCTTTTGCCAAAACAAATTGATATTGATACCGTACGAATAGCAGGAAAATATATTGTACACTAAAAACATGATGATCAAAATGTACGGTATTTGTTCTTACGTTATGTTGTATTACTGTTGTCTTATTGCACTTAGCTGGTCGCTTCCGCAGGCGTCATTGTATGTCGTCTGCCTGGAGTTCCGACTGTCCACTGCATCGTACACCGGTCGTCTATATCTAAGTTGCTCGTCGTCGGCAACGAGGCGTTTTTGTGGTTGACAACAGGGTGTCGTTGTTGTTGGCAACGGGATGTTGTTGTTGACAAAAGGGTGTTGTTGTAGTTGGAAACCGGTTGTGTTGTTGTTGTTTGCGACGGGGTGTGTTGTTGGCAACAGTGTGTGCTGTTGGCATCGCGGTGTTGTCCTCGTTAGCGAAGTGTTGTTGTTGTTGGCAACGGGGTGTTGTTGTTCGCAACGGGGTGCTGCTGTTGGAAACGGGTGCTGTTGTTTTCAGCAACGGAGTGTTGTTGTTGACAACAGGGTGTGGATGCTGGTAACGGGGTAATGTTGTCCTCGGCAACGGGGTGTTGTTAGTAACGGGGAGTTGTTGTTTGCAACGGGGTGTGGTTGTCCTTGGTAACGGGGTGTGGTTGTCCTCGGTATCGGGATGTTGTTGTTGTTGGCAACGGGATTTTGTTGTCCTCGGCAACGGGGTGTTGTTGTTGTTGGCAACGGGGTGTTGTTGTAGTTGTCAACGGGTTGTTGTTGTTCGGCAACGGGTTGTTGTTGTTGTTGGTAACGGGGTGTTATTGTTGGCAACGGGGTGTTGCTGTCGTCGGCAACGGGGTGAGGTTGTCCTAGGCAGCGGGGTGTTTTTGCTGCTTGTAACGGGGTGCGGTTGTCCTCGGTAACGGGGTGTGGTTGTCGTCGGCAACAGGGTGTGGTTGTCGTCGGCAACGGGATGTGGTTGTCCTCGGTAACGGGTTGTGGTTGCCCTCCGTAACAGGGTGTGGTTGTCTTCGGCAATGTGGTGGGATTGTTGTCTGTCTAAAGGGTGCTACAAAGGCTTCTAACATATAATAAATTAAACATTATCATAATAGGCAATCTGGAGTGTTAACAATCAAAGTCACAATACTATACTTCAAGGTTGTGTGTACTGATCTTTACCATGGCTCAGTATCTTTAAATGTATGACCAAAAAATCACAAGCTAGTGAAATTAAACGTACTAAATATAAAGACATGATAATTATCTTTCACAAAGCAATGATTTTATTATATATATTATCATGCGAAAAAACAGGAAGAACAGTCTAAAATATCTTAAAAACACGTTACTGTGCACGCTCCTCGAATAAATTGGTTTTCAGTATCATGATGTCCTCTATTGGTTTCCTGCGCATGCGTCATGGTCGTCACGGAAGCAAGTTCGTCGTCTGCATCCAGCTCAACATTGAAGTCTGCAATGTCTGACAGTAGACCGTATATCAAAAAGTTCATTTATTTTCTCCAACAATCACAATAACAATACTAAAAGTTCGAGTTTATCGACCGTTACTGCCATTCAATAACTTGCTTACTTTAAATGAATTACAATTTAAATAATCGCATCATTGGTGAAAAAACAAACTATTTAATCGATATAAGCATAATGTTGTTCTACCGCAACTCAATGCATATATTTTAATATCACGCGAAAAAAACAACACAATTTACGCCCAAAGTCATCGATTTGGTTTTTATTTCCTGCGCATGCGTCGTTGTCGTCATGGCAGCAAGATTGTCGTCTGCATCCAGCTTGGATTGTCGAAATCGCAAATGGATTCTGAGTATCTTACGGAATCAACTAAGAAGCATTTTCTTAGAAGTAATTTATCTAATGGTGATAAGATTTATAACAGAAAAATAACACTAAGCTTATCTCATCGCCGTCATCCATTGTCGACTGCATCCATTTCCGGTCGTCTTACACACCGAACTCTGCATGTCGACAGCCTTTCTGCACCGAGCATCAGCTATCGTCTGCTAAGTATGAAATGTCTCATCAACATAATAAAAATAAAACTTAGCTCGTGCTATCGCCGCCATAATTTTCGTCTGCATCCAGCCCTGGTCTGCGTCGCTTTCTTGTTGCCCTAAGGCATTGTCAAAGTCGAGGTCGAAGTGACGGCACTTCAGCATTATAGCGGGCACTTCGGTCACCGCATCTGAAACACAACGCAGAAATACATAGACAAATCAATAACACACTTTGTATAAAATTATTGTGGATACATGGAACTGTGATAAAAAAAATATTTTTTATATACTCGTATTATCATCACTGTTATTATAAACATAAATGACAACTAAATCTTTGGCATTTTGAGGTTTAGTATCTTTTTTAGCCCTTTCCATCTTGTCGCCTGATTTGACAGGGCCTTGGCTTGAGAATTCAATGAAACAATTCTCATCTTTTCCGACTGTAACATGTATATAGTTAAAATCAAATGTTAATCTAAATAACGTAAATTTCTATGTATCAAAAGTCAAATTCGTGTACACACCAAATCCGAATTTTGAGTTAAAGCTGCCATCTATGTACACAATTTTGAAAGGGTATATTTAACGTAATGATGCATTAGACGCTTAAGAATAGTTCAAACTTTCTAGTTAAAAGATATAATCAAATTTTATTAACCTTTGCCTCAATTAATTTTCAAATAACGTGAATACATGATTCTATTATGACTTATCTGTTGCCGGTATCCGATAGCAACCTGCCTCGTTCCCGCAATCGTTTCGAAACAGGAGCACCGTCGAAGCGTGGCATGCGTCTGCACGAGATCGATAAAACCTGTCAACTTGGCGGCCCATGGACTGGAACCGGAAGAAAGCGTCTATAGGAGACAGATGCTTATTGGCGTCTTTGGATCACGTGACATATAAAATGTGGGGACAAGAACAAGAAATGTGTATGTATTGAAAATAAAATGTGCCTATGCTACCAAAACATGGCGACATAAAACAGTATTATGTTTGAAAAGAACTTGAACTGTGCAAAGGTGTGTAAATACATGTAGAATGTTTTTTTTTTTTCAAGATTTCGTAAATTCAAACTCGTGTTGTAGGTGCAAATTATACAAAAATACATACGACAAAATCTGACTACTGGTCATGAACGTAATTCCGGCCACTTTGGTGGTTGTTTTTTTTTGTAATCTCACGTTGTACACAACTGATCAAAATTAAACTTCACATCAATAATCCAGGGTTCGAAACTCATTTAACGTGTAAGTTTAAATCAAAATGGACGAGTGTAAGGTCACTAAATAAACGGAAATAAAGAACGTATAAAATGTCCATTTTACTAGCTCAAATGTACGTAAAAATCGGCACTTTTTAGTATCCTCGGCAATGTTTATAACACAATATTTTTTTTTTTAAATAACTATCCTTATCTAAAGAGAAACGATCAAGGTTTACAAAAAATTAAGTTTTGACTAAAATATCCTACCTAAACGACTTTCTTTCATCAGTACCCCCCCCCCCCCTCCCCTTAAATTCTGTATAATTTAAACCAATGTTGGCAATGGTGAACTGCAAATGGTTTCGTTTCTTTCTTTTGCTTGTTTTTATTGTGTTTGTTTTGTTTAAACGTCATTTTTATGTCAAAAATAAAGTAAACAAGTTTTTAAAATTTGAAGCCAAAGGTGACGTGAGCTATAAATAACTTTAAACTTCTTTTAATTCTATTTAAGCGAGATAATTCAATTTGAAAATTTTAGTGTATAGCAGGGAATTTTCACCTGTGCGGGTGTATGCGTTTTATGTGAGTAAGTAAACAGTTATAACTGATATGAATAAAATAGAGAATACATTATTCAATTAAATATATATATCATTAGTATGAATATAAATTTCTTAAATACAAGAAACATATCATTCATGATGCGCATCGATAAGTCTGGGGGCCGATTTGTCTACTGAATTGTTTTACTAGAACAGGGACCGGATAAATATAGGGGCCGAATAATCTCGATACCTTGAGTAAGCCCTTCGCTGAAGAAGCTACAACATCAACTTACCGGGGCTGCCTAGAGTTTACGATGATATTGGTAATAAATCCAGCGAGAATTGTAAGAAAATCAGCGATAACCGAATTTAAAGAGAAAACATGTTTGGGCAAAATAGAGTAAAATTGTTCTCCCGAAAAAGTAAAAACAAATCGGATTACCAGTGGCGTAACTAGGCACATTTCTTTTAGCACGTTTAGCTTACAGAGAGATAAGAAGACCAAATAGCACGAAAAAATCCGCACCATCATAATGACAATGTTGTATCAGTCATCTTGAATAAATATGTTTTGTATATTATTTAGATTTACATTATTAATAAATGCTTATACAGTTTAGATCAATTACTAAACTTACTGCGAGTATAGTCACATTTGGTCTAGCTACGCCCCTGATTACAATAATGTCACGGTCTGCTTGCACGTGCTTTACATGTTACAGCTTTAGCAGGCAAAACTGGCCAATCAGATTTCATCAAGATGTCTTTACATACGAAACAATTGTTGCCGGGGTTGGTATGGGTTAACTTTCAAGCGACGAAGGTGGGGAAAACAATAACTCGTGCAAAGGCTGTAAATAATATAATTATTTATAATATAAAATTATAAATAAACATCTGTATAGATGTAACGAAGAACAACGAATCCTCCTTAAATATATCGAAATACAAAATACATGATTCATGTTGGTTGTGTGTACCGACTACATAACAATAGAAAAATACAAAGAAAATAAATACAAATATCAAAATACAAATTTACACACAAATAGAAGATATTACAAGTAATACCGTAATACAAACGCGGCATATAAATTATAAGCTAAATATAATTACATGTAAATAATATAATTATTTATAATATAAAATTATAAATAAACATCTGTATAGATGTAGCGAAGAACAACGAATGACGTGAAAACGTGATTCGATGTACTTCAGAAAATGGTCAATTTAAATTTGCATATAAAAAGAAAATCGTGCAAAATGGTGACATCGAACTGATTTGAAGTGAAACATGGATTAGGTTTTGGTAACAGAACGAATTACGCTGATTAAACTACTTTACTCTAAACTATTGACTACTGGTCACTACTAATTATTGAAAGAATTGAAAACATGGGATTTTAAGTGAACAAACATAACAACGTACATTTGTATCAATTTTTTTTCACAATTAATAATTCCATGATAATAATATAAAATATTATCGCTGCAACACAATGAAGATAACTGATAATATCTTGCATATTTTATTTGATTATTAGCGGCCGTATTCCAGAAACATCCTAATTAAAATCTTAACCTTAAAATCATCATATTTCATTAGATTTTATTTCATATTTAAATGGCTGTGTGCTGTTGATTAATTATTAACTTGTTATTTACTGCTGTTAATGGGTATGTGCATTTTTGTTATGAAAATAATCTTCATATTGTGAAATGATTTCTGATAATACGAGTATAAGTTCAATGTCAGTTTTCGTAGAATTAACAAATGAAATCTTTATAAGAACAAACGAGCAATTTTAAGAAAATGTTCATTAATATCTTAGGACATATTTCAGTTTTTGATGATGAAACGATTTCTTAGTGTGTTTCTGAATATAGAGAAGTAAAATACCGAGCAATAACGAATATGCGTGTAGTATGCGTAAAAACTAATATCAGTTATTAAAAAACCCCGGCCTCTCGAGCTTCAAATTAAATGAAAGTTATTATCTATGATTTCTATTTATTGTCATGTGCAAGGTCTGCAACAAAATGCACGCGAATGCATTACAAAACAAGAGCTGTCTCAGGACAGCGCACTCGACTAGTCATACTTCTTTGTCAGAGTTATGTGCCTTGGTCAGTGACCCCGAAGACATGTGTGATGTTTCAACTGAAGATCTGTAGTAGTTACAGAGAAATGGGCATGCACACAAGCATTTACTAAGTACAAAAAGGCCAATGACCTTATATAATGACCCTGAAGACATTTGTGAACTTCAATTGAATAGAGCATTACGCCGACGAAGGCAAACGGGTGAGTAGAATAGCTCAGACTATTCGGTGAATAGTCGAAGTAATAATTTGTAACATCGCAAGTTACCCACGTCTTCTGATTCCGACATTGAGTTTACAATTGCCCTTTTTCTTCCGAAATCACTAAAACTTGATTTTCGACACTCATACTTGATTGTAAATAAAATTTGTTTATCAAAACCAGATTTCTAGAAATAATTATGAATCTGGCATCTAAGCCATTATTCACCAACCTATTCTTAGACTTTAGAATAAAGAATAGACTCAGACTCAATAAAAATACTTCTGCGTTCGCAAATATGATGGGTACCAATGTCGCTATTGTCATTAAAGAGTGTATGTTCGATTTTACAACATATATATTTGCATACATTAAACAACCCGATAAAGTTAATTACCAGATACTTCGATTTAAAATGAAAGAGAAGTTAATACGAACTATTGTTGAAAAACGCATACTGGTTGTATACACCTTTTTAGGTTACACAACACTAATAAACTATGCTAAAGTCGACAATCATATTTGTTGACTCATTCGATATTTGTCAGCTTACAAATTATTTTGTCACTTTTATCTGTTTATTTAAAAAAAATTGATTTGAATGATCGTACATACACACTTTAACAAATCGTTATAAATAAAGAACTCTGTAATTTGAGTTGCTGAATACCAAGAAAGATTCAAATTAACAGCTTTCTTTGAACAGAACAGTGTCAGTAATATTCTTTATTATTACGTCTTAAGTCTAAGAATAGACGGGCGAATACGGGCCCTGAACAACATTTTAAAAAACACATATATGTTGACAAAACTACGAATGTTCTTGTTATAACAGTAACATTTTCACCAGAAACCAATGAGGTTGTTTCTACATGTGGCTAATGAAAACAGTATCTAGTTATTTTTGTAACCGGTTACAATCAATGCTGTCCAATTCAATAACAAGAGCTGTCGGAGGACAGCGCGCTCGATTTGTCTTGTACTTGTCAGAGTAACTAGCATTTTTATAAAAACACTGTTTGGATAGTAAGGGCCAAACATGTTTTAAGTTTGAAAAAAATCCCTCAAGCTATTCCTGAGATAGAAGCTTACCGAAAAACTTTAACCTACCCAAATTGCTTGCACTATAAGTTCCGATGTGTAAAAAGACTAGAGTTAACTAGGGTTACCAAACTTGGCCTATGGGTTCATTATAATAGGGGGAATAAATGTTTGAAGTATGAATAAGTAATCCCTCAAGCCATTCCCGAGAAACTAGCTTATCGAAAAACTTTAACCTAGACGGACGACGACGCCGACACAGACGTCGGGCGAGTAAAATAGCTTGCCTTTTCTTCGAAAATTCGAGCTAAAAAGTGAAATTAATTATCAATTGACATAAACGCGAGATCGTATTTTTGTTAAATATGAAATTTATTAAAGATTGTAATACCAAACACCTTCGTAGAATTTAGTAGAACATACAGCAATCATAATCAAGTTTAAAGATCGAAATCGAAGTAATCAACACGAATGCACATCGTACACTAATTAACGCAAATAAAGATCGTACATTAATTAATTAACACGAATAACGATCGTAATCAGCACGAATAAAGATAGTTCTTTCAGTAATCATAGAACACTAATTATTTATCACTAATTAAATACCGTTCACCGAGTAGTCGTCACAAACAAAGATAGAACACTTAATAATTATCACTTATTTAGATAGTACACTAAGTAATCATAACGATTAAGTATCGTACACTAAATAATTATCGCGAATAAAGATCGTACAGTAAGTAATCCTCAAGAATAAAGATTATACACTAATTAAACCTTACGAATAAAGATCGTACATTTAGTAATCGTCACGAATAAAGATAGAACACTAAGTAATAATCACTAATAAAGATCGTACATACAGTAAGTATCACTAATAAATATCGTACATAAGGTAATTATCATTAATAAAGATCGCGCACTAAGTAATCTTCACGAATAAAGATAGTACACTTAGTTATCGACACGAATAAATACCGAACACTAAGTAATAATCACTAATAAAGATTGTGAACTAAGTAATCGTCACAAATAAAGATCATAAACTAAGTAATACATTTGCATAATGATCGTACACTAAGTAACTATCACTAATAAAGATCGTGCACGAAGTACACGACACGAATAAAGATAGAGCACTAATTAATTATCACTAATTAACATCGTACACTAAGTAATAATCAATAATAAAGATCGTACATATAGTAATTGCCACTAATAAAGATCGTACACTACGTAATAATAACTAATTAATTTCGTTCAGGAAGTAACTATCACGAATAAAGATCGTACAGTCAGTAATCCTCACGACTAAAGATCGTACACTCAGTAATCCTCACGAAAAAAAATCGTACACTAAGTAATCCTCACGAAAAAAAATCGTACACTAAGTAATCCTCACGACTAAAGAGCGTACACTAAGTAATCATCACGAATGTTGACATATAAAAGTTGGACAATTTTAATTGCTGATAGGTAGTTACTCTTAAGGTTTAGTTTTAACTTTGTTTATATAACAAGTCATACATTTCTACAACCTCGTTTAGTTTTACGATATTTATGTCTGGCGCACAGAAAAACAAAGCAACAACAATAATACTTTCTTAGTCCTTATTGTTAATATGACACAAACTCCTCAATAATACTTTCTTAGTCCTTATTGTTAATATGACACAAAATCCTACAATACCAGAACTGCGAATACAATACGATAGTAATATCAGAGCAACATCATACAGGACAATTATAAATTGTGTGTTTCTCAGAAAGAGACGTGTTGCCAGGCTAGCATTTGAAATATGAAAATTCTGTGAGCTGCAAATATCGGAGTCTTCTAGGCTGCATTTCATGAACAAAAAAACAACATGTACACTCGTGGCGATTTCTTTCTTGTCTGTCGTGGCAAGATAAACTATTTTAGTTTATTGCAACCAGACCAGAAGATACTTCAATGTAAGTTGAATAAATCAGCAGCAGAATCAAATAAATCGCGGTTTCTTCGCAACGCCAGGATAGAAAGCCAAAAAACAAACAAAACTGACTATTTCATATAAATCGTGCACTCGATGTCGCCGAGAAGCTTGATGCACGTGTACCGGTCTATACAAAATCACTCGCATCCGGTTTGTAGGCTTCCGGTTCACGAATTAACTCGGAACTAGTCCGCATCTCGAAACAGGAAATATGACGCGGAGCAGAAGTGCAGACGACAATTCGTGTAGAAGACAGGTCCGCGTGTCCGAAACGAGGCAAGAATAATAGACCAGTCTATGTACAACAAGCGTATTTTCTGACGCGAGGGTTTCGAGAGAAACATTTGAACATGATGCTCTCTATAGACAAAGAACTAAAATTATCGTTGTTAAATTACCCAATAAACAACGCAAAAAGAAGTCCCGATTCTGAGAGGAGCATAGTAAAACGTAGTTCCAATTACAATTGCAAAAATATGTCAAATCATGTTAGAATCGAAATAATTTTCGCATTATCGTTGTTTATCGGCCAATAAACAACTCTTTGTCGTTCTGATGCGTGGCTATGAAACAACTCGGGCTAACGTCCTCGTGGTTTAATTCCATCAGAACTCCAAATCGTTCTTTATTGCCCGATAAACAACGATAAATTGAAAATTATTTCCTTATTGAACGAAAATGATATTTACAACACACGGACAATAATTATGGGAACATTTTCAGAATTGTCTTGCCAATCAGTATAAATAGTAACAAATAAAGAACACGAATACTGTCAATGTTGATTATCATGAACAGGCACATAATAATATACTTCAACAGTGATAAAGAACTTTAAATACATGGAGAGGGACAGTGTTACTGTATACCTTAACTAACAGAAACTATGTATGCAAGCTGTTGTTTGACCTGTGATACTATCAGGTGGTGTATCATGTTTTGTACCACTTTTACAAAACCACCAGTTCGAAGTCACGATCTCCCGATTACAAGGCGGACACCGCATCGATCACCCTAGGCTTACTGAAACTTTATTTGTATAACAAAATATCTATTAAAATATGTACAACATTCCATGTCCGTTAGGAACCGATTTGCTTTGTGTACATTGTTGCGCGAACAATCATACAAAAGAGAAACATATATAGCATGTTACGTAGAAAGGAAAATACGTTGTATGGCAAGGTACATTACTAACGAGTATTAATATGATACCTTAGTGTGTTGTTATGAGAACTTGTACCAAGTTTCGCTGCTTTTTTTTTCAAGAAACTCGTTCAATGCATTTCGTTTAATTTTCGTGTGTAATTATTTTGACGTCACGATCCGATAACGTAAATTGAATTTTTTTTTATTCCAGTTGTGAAATGCACTAAAACATTTCGAGCATTTGAAATGCATTCCTACAAAGACATTTCAATCATTTGTTGTTTGTTTATTTAAATTGACATTTAAGTTAAATTGCAGACATTGAAAATGATAATAGACAGTTTGCAATGCAATATGACACCTCCATTTTTGAAATAAAATTATATTAAAACTGGTCGCGATTATGTTCATAATTTGAAACATGTAATAGTTATAATACAAATATAAAATTAACATGTACGCTACATTGCAAGTATGGTGTATATTAATTTTAAATATATATCCAAATATAAAACGAATTTGTCATTATTTGTTTATGTAAAAAGATAGTTGCTTGTTTTTGCACTAGCGGCTTTTCAAAATGGTGAAAATTCGTATGTGTAGTATGGACAAACACCGAAAAAAAGAGATTTGTTTTGCTGTTAATCTTCGATCAAATAAACCTAAATCTAACATTATCACGCGACAAATCACAACACCATCCAATATAATGAGTGACTTATTCAAGAAATAGTCATATGCAGTGTATAAAAACACGCAAGCAGGCAACGTTAACGTGTTAAACAATTAAGTGCCACTTATATGTAAATATCACAACCAGGTGACGCACCCAGGTAACACAACCGGGCGACACAACGACGTTACACAACCAGGCGACACAACGATGGAACATAACCAGGCGACAAAATGAGGTAACAAAACCGGGCGACACAACGACGTAACATAACCACTCGACACAACGACGTAACACAACCAGGCGACACAACGACGTAACACAACCAGGCGACACAGCGAGGTAACACAACCGGGCGACACAACGACGTAACGTAACCAGGCGATACAAGGACGTAACAAAACCAGGCGACACAATAATGTAACACAACCAGGCGACACAACGACATAACACGACTAGACGACACAACGGTGTAACACAACCAGGCGACACAACGACATAAGACAACCAGGCGACACAACGACCTAACACAACAAGGCGACATTGCGAGGCAACACAACCAGGTGACACAATGACGTAACATAACCAGGCGATACAACGACATAACACAACCAGGCGACACAACGACGTAACACAACCAGACGAAACAGCGAGGTAACCCAACCAGGCGACACAGCGATGTAACACAACCAGGCGATAAAGCGACGTAACACAACCAGGCGATACAGCGAGGTAACTCAACCAGGCGACACAACGACGTAACACAACCAGGCGACAAAACGATGTAACACAACCAGGCGACTCAACGACGTAACACAACCAGGCAAAACAACGATATAACACAACCAGACGACACAGTAAGGTAACACAACCAGGCGACACAGCGATGTAACACAACCAGGCGAAAAAGCGACGTAACACAACCAGGCGACACAGCGAGGTATCACAACCAGGCGACACAACGAGGTAACACAACCAGGCGACACAACGACGTCACACAACCAGGCGACTCAACGATGTAACACAACCAGGCGACACAGCGAGGAAACACAACCAGAGTACAGAACGAGGTAACACAACCAGGCGACACAACTATGTTACACAACCTGGCGACACAACGACATAACACAACCAGGCGACACAGCGAGGTAACAAAACCAGGTGACACAACGACGTAGCAATACCAGGCGACACCACGATGTAACACAACCAGGCGACACAACGACATAACACAACCAGGCGACATAACGACATAACACAAACAAGCGACACAACGAAGTTACACAACCAGGCGAAATAACGACGTAACACAAACAAGCGACACAAACGCGTAACGCAACACAATCCCATGAAAGACCACAAACACACTAAGTAATCATCATAGGCCGCGTTTCCGTGAGTCCCTATCCGTAACCGGGTCCGTATCCGCATACGTATCTGCAAAATTTCAATTCGGAAGGCCGTTTCCATGCATCCGTGTCCGTGTATTTATTATTGTCTTTCTGTTTGATTCTGGCTATTAAAATGTCGAAAGAGATTATCAATTTTAATGATATTTACTGATGTGAAATCAAACATATTCTAATTAATGATCATTTAACCAATTCCAACGAATTCCCTATAGTTGACAGCATTTTTTCGAATTCAGCAAATTCCTTTCAATTTGTTAGCATTGAACAAATTTCCTACTTTTTAGAATATAAAACTAAACCCCTATATTTTATAATATAGTTTACACAGCATGTATATTGCCCTTCGTCTTGCTGCATTTCGTCCGTATTTTGTCCGTATCCGCATAAAATACTCAGTGAGCGATTCTATACGGACGTACTATACGGACACGAAAATGCGGATACGGATGCGGTGATACGGAACCGGTCAAACGATTTTCAATGTGTTCGATGTTTACCCGAACCATGAATAAAAATTGTACAGTATGTTCCCTAATGAATGAAGATCTTACACTTAAAAAACGTCACAAATAAATATTGTAAACAAAGCAATTATTATGAAAAATTATCATCATTTTGTTACAAATAACAAGCAACAACTGTACGAAAGTACGCATAACACTAAAACATTGTGGCAAGCCTAGCTGGGAGGTCACGCACGATTCGTTTTCTCTCGTTGTTTTCAGCCCTGATAATTTATGTGAAAGTTATACTGCTGAATAGGTTTTAAAGTTTTTTTCGGCGTAGCTGTCTAAGATCACTTTTGACCCAGATTTTCTTGCGATAATTATGCAGCGGGAAAATTGAATGCCAATAGAATTGGGCAAATTTTCTAATTCTAGGGAATGCAAACTTCAAACAATGGTTTAACGTATACCAATAACTGCTGCATACTTTTGGGGAATAAAAATTTACATACTTGTTTACATAAGCGGTTAAAATGAAGTTATAAACATATCCTCGCGTATACTCTAGAACTGAGGCTAATTATGAACGTATTTGTATGCCATAAACAGAATGCTATATTCATTCACGTAACGAAATAACTATTTTGTTTAGCCTACATTTATATAAGCGTTACGCTCTATAAATAGCAATTGTGCAATGTTCCCATGCATAAATCTCACTCACAGAGTTGCCGTTCCATGTGGCCCATTGATTCTAGCGAGTTCATCGCATTCCACAAAAACTAGTGGCATTCTAAAAATAGCGCGCGTAGCTAGCAACGGCTGTATAGCTGTGTTAATATACTCGTACATGCATCAATAATAGCGTCCAGAGAATCATAAGCCAAAAAATTTCTATAAATGTGGAATTTATATTATAAACTTACTGTTAATTTGATTTAAAATTGTGGTTACGATTTATTAACGATTATTTATGATTGCATCTTTCTATCAACTTCTCCAGTAGATGTTATTTAATCTGTAAAAAGATGCTACATTTTCTATAGATAAAATGTTATGAAAGAAGATTCGGAATATGTCGAATTGTTATTCGCGTAGCATGAATACACAATTTGCAATACTAATTATACACAGGAACCCTTGATATATCATATTTCTACTGATATAATTTAAAATCGTGATAGTCTGATGAATTTTTATGTTTGCGTTATCAAAAAATAAAGTCTTAACATTTCAAAAATCGCTGAATGTTCCCTGACTATTGCTTTTTATTGGCATTCACAGTGTGCATGCATATTTGACTTCAAATCGTTATTATATTAGATAACTAACATGAATGGTATATTACCGGTACTATAAATAACTATATAGACTCGTTTGATACATAATAATTTTAATTCATTCCCGAAATTATTTTCGTACATTGTTATTTTGTTAAATTGGCTTGACAAATACAAATAACAATTATGTAAACCAAAATTATTTTGGTTATTCATATATCACTGGTGGAAAAATGGAGTTGTATGATTGGTTTATTCACGGCATAGATATTAATAATAATTCTATTTAATTTTTAAATTTATAAATTTATATAAAATTAACTTTTGGATCCAAGAAGTTTTCTTATAGTGTCCGAAAAATCTGGGGTCCAATAAGTCCCCTAATATTGGTGGGGACCAAAAAATCTGGGATCTGAGAAGTTACGTAACCGATCATCTTGGCCGTCTGTTTAGGTAATCTTTAAATGACATCTCAATATTAATTTCAACGCTGATTGTCTTTTTTAAAGACATTTTCTTGTTTTAGAATCCACATACTCAACATCCGACGAGCCTTCGCAGGTTCAGTCTATGAACGAAGTCAACAATATTTCAAATCGTGGCCACTTCTTTTCGGTCGGAAGTGGGAGGGGAAACAAGCAATATTGTTGTACAGCCATATAAGGTTGTGCGCTCTCCAAGTTAAGACGTACATGCTGGTATTTAAAACGGCTCGAAAATTTGAAAAGCTTAAGATTCCGAAATTCTATAATTGGATTTTCTTACCAAAATAAATGCATAGTTTGAAGATTTTGACACAAGAGTTGCAACTATATTCCACTTATGTTAAGTACATTTTTATAAGTCGCGAACATGTTCCAAAGCACTGTGATATTTATTACTTTGAAAGGGACATATATTCTTTTTCAACTTCCGTCATTGCCTAATTTCATATTATTCTCATCCATGTACACGGCCTGTACTCGGATAATCCTAACGCAGTGCAGCGACCCTAACGCAGTGCCATAATTGCGGATGGAAAGTCGGGGCTAATTTGTTTTATACATATTTTTCTTATTTACAGGTATGTTTTTGTTGTAATATCCGTCGCCATTGATAAAATAAGTATTAAATTCAATAAACCTAATGTTACATCTAGCAATTATTGGGTTGTAAGATGTAATGCTGAGGAACAAGGCCAAACATCCAATTAAAATATGTATAAACAATCTTACAAAATACTTAGATAATTTAAATTGCCATATTATTTCGCAGTGTTGAAGCAAACATATACTGTTTCAAAACCCTGTTTACACTGTGTTGTTATTCCATTGGATATGGACACAATACTCGTTCGAATGTGCAGACTGCGAATAAATGGATAAAACCTAACTTCTAGTTGATAATAACCGAACGCAATGTATACTAGGAACGGATAAAAACCAAACCAACGTATAAAACCCGACAAATAAACACCTAAACGACTAACATTCTATATAAATGAATTAATATACATGTATGCTGAACGACTATAATGGACCTTTATATATTTATATTTTCATTCCAGTCGTATTGTATAATTTGCTCGTTCACCAATGACAATTTTTAACGTGTATTTACATATAAAACTTTACCATGAAAACCAGTGTTGAAAATCGCGAGCTTTTGCTGGACGAATATGTAGTTGGAATAATGGGTATCGCTCGAAATTCTATCCGGATAGAGTGCCAAACAATTTGCAAAGACAGAAAAAATCCGTTATTATTAAAGACGATGTAGTTTATATAGTTCAAAATAATGAAAGTGGATCACCCTTACAAATGTAAAAGAATAGAATGCAATCGTAGCGACCCTCTTGTGAATATATTTGAACGTCCAAAGTTTAAGTGTGTATATTGTGACACATCTTCTGACAGTTTAGAGGAAATGATTGAACGAGCACATTAATAACACTTAAAGAAATTATTTCATATATACAGGACGAACATATATTTCATTTTTCAGTTTGTTAGGTAATTATCCTTTTTACGTTCGCACTTATCCATCACAGTTTCCTACATCAGTCAGGAATTATCCGCAAGCACATAACTACTTCACAATACAGACAATGTTTTAGCTGTAAACATCGACTTTAAACTTTGATATGATTACACATTGTCGTAGAGATGTTCATTGAACTAATATAGTTTTCAAGTAAGGTACTAATGCATTTTAAGATATTTTAACAGGTCGGAAACATAAAAAATGTTCTTAAGCGGACTTTCGGGTACATTATAATGACTTCAAGCATCATAAGAGTGATTGTCAAACAAAATATTAATTACATAAACCACTGTACACTATAACTATTAAAATATTTAAATTTATACTTAACACAAATATAACAACATGATAAAAACATGACAAATAATAGCATATTCTGTCTCTGTTTCCGCCATTTTGGCACTGCGTTAGGGTCGCTGCACTGCGTTAGGATTATCCGGGTACAGGCCGTGATGTATAGCACTTGTGTTTTTGCGTATGGCAAAAAAGCAACTGCATGCTTAAGAGCTAATAAATGGTTGTTGTTGTTGCTGTTGATGTTGTTGTTGTTGGTGGTGTTTTAACTTATTTCCAACTTAGTTATGAACGACTTAAAAATCTTTCTTAACAAGGGCCCAGGTCGCACCTTTAAAGATTGTTTTGTGTAATAAACGGGAATGAGAAACAATAATCTGTTCGTAATGTGCGTAAACCAACAACACAAGTCGCGAATCGTATTATTCTTCTTTGTCGAAAAACTTGGTGCACGTGTACCAATAAATACGGAGGAAGACGGAGTTGCACCAAGGTTGGGACGGTCGGTAGGAATCAATTTGCTTCCGGTCTGTAAACTTCCGGTTTACGCGTCAGCTCGACCTGATCAACACAACATGTCCAACCAACACTTGGTTTATGCGATACAGAGTGTGACCAGTCCCCGTGTTTACAAAACAAGTTGAACTAAATTTTTCAGGATCAGACTAAAAATGGTGTTCACTAAATATCTGGATCAATTTTAATAATAGGACAATTATATATTTTACATAATAATGAACCCCTCTCAGCGTATATCAGCGTATATTTTCTTAATGAGATTAATGTTTTAATCAAAACTTAACAAACATTTGTCTTATTTTATGTAAAAGAAATGGTATTTCGAAAATAAAATATTTTTGAGATTCCGCTCATCTGAGCTAGAAGATCAAGTTCAGCTAAGATTGATCTTCAGCCTAGAGCTAATCCTTTGTGAACATGGGGCCATATCTTAGCTGATCTTGATTTTACAGCTCAACTGAGCTGAATTTAAAAAATATTCTGTTTTCGAAATAACTTTTCTATATGATTAAATAACTTTTCAAACCCGGACGCGGACTGTGGCTTATAGTCGTTCTAATTCCAAAATACCCGGACACAACCATCACCACCAAATATTAACAGTTGCAGAATAACTAGAGTTCACTATCGTTAAAAATTGTCTTGCATATTGTATTAAATTTAATCGACTAACAGGGTTTCAGAAACCTTGATAAAGGTAGATGCATTGATTTTGAAAAGGAACAACAATCTACATGCAGATGGCATCTTTCAAAATGGTCAATGTATTGAAACTGCTGAAAGGAACTACTTTCATTTTGGCTTTTAAGGACAACATGTACGTAACATATAACGTAACTTGGTGGCACTCGGAGAGCGAAGACTTCCGCAAAGGCAGCTTAATCCAACATGTATTATACCACTTAATTATGAGTTATACAGCAAAATGTAAAAATCTTCTAACAATAAAGGATCTTTCCCCAAAATATCCTGGACATAGACATAATCCGGATCACAAACAAATTCTATTTATTTGTTGAGGCCGCGGTGGCGTAGTGGATATGGTGTCCGCCTAGCGTCCCGGGTTCGAGCCTCACTCTGGGAGCGTACTCAAGATCTCCCCCAAAGACACCAAGTACTGGTTCTTTTTCCAGGAAACGGACTCGAGAGTGTCTCAATAAGCCTTAAGCTTTCGATGCAATCGAGCTTAAATAAATAGGTTTAAACTAAACTAATCATTTGTTCACTGGCCAATTTCCAACTTTTTCGGAGAACCTTCTGAAAATAAATTCATAACGTTTTGCGTCAAATTGCTTACAAAACAAACAAACAAACAAAATAACGCCCGCAAAACTCTCTTGTTGAGGGGCAAATGATTCGTCATATCAGATTTAGATCATACCAACATCCATCATTCATAGATATTTACGTTCAATTTTCAAACGTTGCTTTTCTTGTCCGAAAAAATATGTAAACGTTGTGTTCATATGTCTCATGAAGTTGAGGCTGTTGTTTACAGAATGCAATGCACTATTTTGATAATAATATCTATTCACGGTTTCTGAAATGCGTCACATAGCCTTGTTGTGACTGCATATCAAAACATAAAAAACTACGACATAAACTACTAGTATAATTAGAAACAACAACAACTAGATGCCTGTTGGCAACATTGTGACCATATTTAACATGTGACCTGTAAGTGTGACCTTGACCTTTGAGCTAGGGTCACAGGTGCGACACGCCGTCTACACATAGTGAAAATGTGTGGCAAGTTGTTTTAAAATTCCCTGATGAATGATGAATTAACATTCCGGACAAGAGCGGACGCACGCACGCACATACACCGAACCGCCATTGAGCAAGCGGGCTCGACAAAAAACGATTTCCAATTATGCTAGCCAATTTGTATTTGTATATTTAGTTTTACATTTTTTAATATTCACATTGTTTCTGTGGTAATTGTATTTTACTGTTTTGAATTTGTTGTTATTTGGATTTCACACAGAAACTTTGATCTAAAATATTCACCTAAGTACATCGTATGTTTAGATTTCTCTTATAAGCTTTTTAAATACCAGCCCTGGACATATATAATGTATTGCAAACATAATCGGAAAACCCTGACCGCAGATTTCGAAAGAGACTTAATTGACTGTTGTCCGAAGTTACTACATCTGAATTATTGCTACTCATGCAAGATTGTACATGAATGATCAAATTTAGATTATAGTCTGTAATATTCATGGACCAAAGGACCTTTGTATCTGAACGACATTTTAAAAACAACAAATTTGACAGAAACTTACAGACGACTGTTCTTATTATAGCAATAATTTGCCACAACAATCTATTTCTTTGATGCAACCTGTTAACGACTTAAGCTTCACTTGTGAGGGTGGCGAAGCCAAACCGTATGATTGTTAAGTGTGAAAATCAACAACAAAATCAGAAAAATCGTGATTTACTTCGCAACAAAACGATATCAATTAAACCCAGTCAATTGGTGTTATTTTTACTATCGTGCACGTGTTGTCGTCGAGAAGCTTGTCGCACGTGTACCAGTCTATACGCAGTAAGACGGAGAAGGAGAAGTCAGGACCGTTCATTGCAGTTACTTGCTTCCGGTTTGTAGTCTTCCGGTTCGACTTTTTCAGATGTTCTAATCCGACATTGGATATGTGACAATAATTCGCGCAGACAACAGTTCCAGAAACCGGAAGGAATGATATGCCGCGTAATTCGTAACATTTTAAATGAAATGTGTATATTTCAGTGAAACGATTTGACCATTATATAGGGGAGAAAACAATGTGCATGAAACATGAAACCATGAAACATATAGATTTATTTTTTAATTGTAAATGATGGATGTCACACTGGCGTGCAACATTAATACAACGAGTGAAACACTCTGACATCTTTAGAATGTTTTTCACTTCGGGCACATAGAAGTTCTATCGAATATAATACGACTAATTTCTAAACCGACAATGTTATTTCCAGACGACAGCCATAGGTTGATAAACAAATCCTCTTATTGTAGGGTTGGAAATAGAGAGTGAATATTTTCATCGAAACAAATTGCATTCATTTGCTATAGAACACGTAAAATATACTTATAAAATAATTTTAGATTTAAAGTTGTTTATCGGCTAATAAACAACGAGTATGAGTTTTGATGCCTAGAAATTAAACCACGAGGGCGTTAGAACGACACATCGTTGTTTATTAGCCGATAAACAACGATAATGCGAAGATTATTTCGTTTCTAACATGACCTGGTAACATATTCAGCAATTACAATCCGATAAATATTTTACAGTTTCGGAACTATTTTCGGATTGTTTATTGGTACCGTAGCTTAACAACGGTAAATTGTGTTCTTTGTCTATAGAAAACACTGCGCGTATCATGTTAGAATATTTATTTCAAATAATTTGCGGATGTTTGTATTTTGCTGTTTAAATTAAACTAAACAGCAATTTTAACATGACACGCACAGTTTTCTATAGACAAAGAAGAAAAAATTTCGTTGTTAAATAGCCAATAAACAACTTGCAAAAGTCGTAAAATATAGTAATTGCAGAATTTGTTGTCATGTCATGTTAGAATCGAGATAATTTTCGCTATATCGATGTTTATCAGTAAGAAACAACGATTTTCGTTCTGATGCGCGTATATTTAAGATTCGATTCGAAGAAAATTTCGATTTATCGTTTTTTATCGGCTAATAAACAACGATTTGGAGTTCTGATGCGTAGGAATTAAACCACGAGGGCGTTAGCCCGAGATGTTTAATAGCCACGGATCAGAACGACAAAGAGTTGTTTATTGACCAATATACAATGATAATGTGAAAATTATTTTGATTCTAACATGACTTGACAAATATTATTGCAGTTGTAAAGAGAACTTTATTTTCCTATGCACCGCTCAGAATCGGGACTTCTTTTTGCGTTGTTTATTGGGTAGTTTAACAACGATAATGTTGTTCTTTGTCTATAGAAAATAAGCGAGTAGCTACAGAAATTTCGATCGTTGTTTATCGGCCAATAAACAACGATTTTGAGTTCTGATGCGTAGGAATTAAACCACGAGGGCGTTAGCCAGAGTTGTTTAATAGCCACGGATCAGAACGACAAAGAGTTGTTTATTGACCAATATACAATGATAATGTAAAAATTATTTTGATTCTAACAAGACTTGACAAATATTATTGCAATCGTAAAGAGAACTTTATTTTCCTATGCACCGCTCAGAATCGGAACTTCTTTTTGCGTTGTTTATTGGGTAGTTTAACAATGATAATGTTGTTCTTTGTCAATAGAAAATAAGCGAGTAGCATCAGATATTTCGAATTATCGTTGTTTATCGGCCAATAAACAACGATTTTGAGTTCTGATGCGTAGGAATTAAACCACGAGGGCGTTAGCCCGAGTTGTTTAATAGCCACGGATCAGAACGAAAAAGAGTTGTCTATTGACCAATAAACAATGATCATGTGAAAATTCCTTTGATTCTATCATGACTTGACAAATATTATTGCAATTGTAAAGAGAACTTTATTTTCCTATGCACCGCTCAGAATCGGGACTTCTTTTTGAGTTGTTTATTGGGTAGTTTATCAACGATAACAGATTAACAACTCAAAATCAACAATTATTTCTTAATAATACAAGAATGCGTGGCGCCAAACGACATGTGACCAAACTTACCGATTATTTTATCAACAGTTTAAGTCTATACAATTGAATTTCCGGTAGAGATATATTTGACAGGCACATTAAAGATAAAAAATAAAAGATAAAATATGAGGGTGAATTGGCCCTGGGTTGCTCACCTGAGTTGAATGAACCACAATAGCTCGTAAAAGGTTAATAGCGTATTCAGAGATGTGACAATGGACCACTGACAGCAATGTTTTTATTGAATCAAAACAATTTGATGGAATTTAATAAATGGAAGAAATATTTATGTGAAATTATCTCAAAATCAAGCAAGTAGTTTCAGACAAGAAAATTTTCAAACAAAAAGATAGAATGTCAACCAAGGAACATTTGTGCAAACTTATTTTTAAATTTCGGTCGGTGGTTTCTGACAAGAAGATTTCCAGAGTTTTCTATATAACCTATAAGGACAACTGCCAAACGCCTTGGCGGTCATATATTTTACAAATCAAAATGATTTGAAGAGATTTGGTACAGGATAACCCAATGAACATTTCTGTAAATTATTTTGAAATCTATTCAGCGGTTCCGGACAAGAAGATTTTTTTAGATATATAGCCATATAAGGAAAACTGCCCCAATCCCCCAGTGGCCATGTTTTTAACGAATAAAAATGATTTAAAACATGTGGTAGAGGGTCACTCAAAGACTATTTATGTGAAGTTATTTTGAAATCTGGTCAGCGGTTTCTGAGAAGATTTTCAAAGTTTTCTATATAGCTATATAAGAAAAAAGCCCCACCCCATGGCGGTCATTTTTTAACGATTAAAAATGATTTGAAGAAATTTGGTAGAGGGTCACCCAAGGAATATTTATGTGAAGCTATTTTGAAATCCGGCAAGCGGTTTCGAACATAACGATTATTTTAAGTTTTCTATATAGCCATACAAGGAAAACTGCCCACCCCCTGGTGGCCATGTTTTTTAACGAATCAAAATACTTTGAATAAAATTTAGTAGAGGGTCATCCAACAAACATTTCTGTGAGAAAAATTTTTAAATCCGGTCAGCGTTTTCTAAGAAGAGGATTTTCAAAGTTTTATGTAAAGCAAAAATAATGAAATCTGCCCCATCCCCTGGCGGCCATGTTTATTAACGAATCAAATGATTTGAAGACATTTGGTAGTGGGTCATTTACGTGATATTATTTTGAAATCCGGCAAGCGTTTTCTGTGCAGAAGATTTTCACAATTTTCTAAATAGCTACCGGTAAAGAAGGAAAACTGCACCACCCCCTGGTGGCCATGTTTTTAAAGAAATCAAAATAATTTAAAAATTTAGTAGAGGATCACCCGAGGAACATTTTTGTGAAATCATTTAAAATCCAAGCAGTGGTTTTGGACAAGAAGATTTTTTAAAGTTTTCCAGTTTTGTAAGTTTTGGGTTGCCATGGCAAAAATAGTTTTCTAGATATTCAAATGAATTGAAGGACTTTGTTAAAGAACCATCCCAGGAACATCCCTGCCAAGTTTGCTTAAAATCCGCCAAGCGGTGTCAGAGAAGAAGTTGTTTAAAATAAACATATTGACGACGACGACGGACGACGACGACGACGACGGACGGTGACTGACTAGAATAGCTCACACTTAAGCACTTCAATCTCGATGAGTTAACAACAACAACATATTATGGTAAAACACGTGACCATATGTTTTATGGATAACTTCATGTGAGTCTGGTCATTTAGATAAGTTAAATTTTGTAAATACCTCACCGTTGTTATAAAATCCTGATTCTGTTATAGAGGGGACATGATAAATAATTTATTTTACACGTGCGCACGTGTAAGCTACCACGTGCGCACGTGTTAATCATGATGTTCCCATGTGTTAACTATCACGTGCACACGTGATTGCTAACACGTGCGCACGTGATGTTAATCATGATGTGCGCACTTGTTAACTATGATGATTAACACGTGCGCACGTGATAGTTATTACGTGCGCACGTGATAGTTAACACGTGCGCACGTCATTATTTACACGTGACGTGACACAACCAAGCGACGCAATTATAGGACACTATGACTGTAAGTAACCACAGTACCTCAATCTTGAATCTTGAGCACTTTGTGTACAAGTTGGTACGATCGTCCTATGAACGAACACCAATCGGCATTCCATTTCGGAAATCTTTCTAGGCTAATTTTCATGTAGACTTCCGGTTTACAAGTAAGGTCGATTTAACCCGTATTTCATCCACGACACGGGTGTTCCGTTTTAGAAAATGGGACACGTGACATGGTGCAGACGACAATTATGAAGAGAATTTTTTTTTCACTTAAACAATACATGTTTATCGTGATATAAACAAATAATATACATAATTTAAGTATAGAACAAAGGTTTGGCAAGTTTGTCAATTTGTAATAGATAAATATGGATGGACGTAATGACTAACAACGATGCACAAGTATATTGTATTTAAATATACCTAACATGGTAAAATAACCGTTATTTGGAGCATGCTTATCGATGTTTAGAACATAAACCTATATTAATATAAATAATAGTAAATAATAGTACGAAGGAAAAACATCGATGCTTATACATGCAATCTGAAAGGAAAAATACAGCACTGTATGCATTTGTTTGTTAATGATACGAACCGAGCGTCAATGTTTCAATGTCACAGAATTTATAACAACATAAATTTTATAAAAATCACTGCTTGCATGTTTGTATTTATATAGATTTACGTTGCTAACATTTTAATTGCAATAAAAGTAGTTATGGATAAAATGTAACTAGTTGCCTTTTATAATCGAAAATCTTTGTTTGAATGCCTCGCAGATGAATTTGCTTAATAGCAATATCTCTTTTTTATTTTGGTTGAAAGCAGTTGTATAAACTTAAACATACTAGGGCGGTTTCTATAATACCTCTTAATGTATTTGTTTCGTAAATTTTGATAAGGAGCGCAGACAAAAATAAAATGAAATTCATCCTCGATATCCGAGCTATTACATACTTGCAGACAATTATGCAGACGTTAAATTATGCAGACAAAAGTTGCACGTGTCAAGCACGTGGCTGGAAGGATGGACTTATTGTAAATCTATTGAAACGCTTTCCATGATTAACTTTTAATAATGGCACAAAGAGTATAATTTTTAATAAACCACATGAATAATAATTTATGGAAATTTTTTAATTATGAAGGAATCTAAAGAAAGCGGATAACCTTGTATATTACCACATCACGATTAGTCAACCAAAAAAGACATCTGACACTTCATAATTTGATACATCCTTTTTTAGTTAAAACCGATTTACCCAGCGCAGTAAAGAAGAGCATACTTCTGTTAAAATACAAAAAAAAAGAGTTATGGGAAAGTCTGTATCTGATACTGGAGTTGATGACGAGGGTATATTCCAAGTTTCAAGTGAATAAGTTGAGCGTAAAAAAAAGGTTTGTTTCAGGTTACCCGACCTACCCTAAAAAATGCCCCGACCACCCGACCATAGAACATTTTATTGAGTTTGTCAGATATAATTTTATTTTATTTACCCTTTTCCATTTATTAAAATGTTTTTTTGACAAATAAGTGTTTTGTTTTGATAGCATCCACTTAAAAACAATGTTTAAATAAGGATATAACATATATGTTTTGAATATTCATTAAGTTTTAGAATCTTAAAGATGACCATTCCACCCCCCCCCCCCCGCCCCACACACACACAAAATTAAATAAATAAATCCCTACCTACCTACCTACCTACCTACCTACCTACCTACCTTTTTACTCCTTATGTAGATTCCAAGTCACAAGACTTTAACCAAACAATTGACCAAGGTTAAGACGCGTTAACCGGGGCGAGTAGCAAAGCTCACATATTCTTCAAATATTGAAGCTAAAATAACAATATAACTTTTTATGAAAGATGATGTTTAAAAAAGGTACATTCTTGGTATCGACATAGAAATAAATGATTCAATAAACGCATGCTTTTACGTTCACCTTAAATACGATCATAAGCCATACTAATATGTTGGTAAAAAAGGTAAAATACTATTAACTCAGTTATTTATTCAATTAATTTTTATTCGCTGCCAAAACAATATAATCTATATGCACGTGAGCTAAAATGTTATACAAAACATAACGAATTTAAATTGTAAACAATATACATGTATCGTATATTAATATCAGACTTATAATCAGGACGAGATAACCTAAGGGAAGCAACTGCCATTGGGAACTGGCCAAGAAGTAGTATCGAGTTGTCTTCCGTGCTATGTAGGTAGTTCATTTTTTTATTTGAATTGTTTAGATTGTTATTATATATTATTATATTCTCAAATAATTTTTGTTTAACTGTTATGAGTTAGTAAGTAGCAGGCATTACATTTATTTCAGTTAAACAAAAAGCAACGATCTACATGTATCAAAAACGCATCGGGCATTACAATGAAGGCGTAGGAGTTAAATTGATATGTACGATTATAATTAATTAATCAAATAAACGACATAACACCATGTATTATCTAAGTTGTTGTTTATTTAATTTCAAACTATGATGTGACACAGACATCTCAAATCTTGTCATTAAATTGAGGCGATACACGGTTGAGTCTAATTCAAACATGATACTCGCTAATTTGTCTATACACAAAGAACACAATTATCGTTGTTAAATTACCCAATAAACAACGCAACAAATAGTCCCGATTCTGAGCGGAGCTTAGTAAAATGTAGTTTCATTACAATTGCAAAAATATTTGTCAAATTATGTTAGAATTGAAATAACTTTCATATTGTCGTTGTTTATCGGCCAATAAACAACTATTTGTTGTTCTGATGCGTGGCTATTCAACCATTCGAGCTAACGTCCTCGTGGTTTAATTCCTATGCATCAGAACTCCAAATCGTGGTTTATTGCCCGAAAAACAACAATAAATCGAAAATTATTTCTTAAATAATACACATACACGAACAATCGTTGCATTTGAACAACAATAAATAACTATCGTAATAACAAGCGTACATGATATAACAGCAGCGAGACAAGTCGCGTTAATAAACACGTCAAAATAAATATAAATATATCAACCTCCAATTACAGCAAACATGCTCATCGTGACAATTTATCCAACCAAGCGACACAACAGCGTAACACAACCAGGCGACACAACAACAGTACACAACCAAGAGACCAAACATTGGAACACAATTAGGCGACACAACAACATAACACAACTAGGCGACACAACAACTGAACACAACTAGGAGACACAACAACGGAACACAACCAAGCGAAACAACGACGGAACACAACTAGGCGTCACTACAACGGAATACAACTTAGCGACACAATAACGGAACACAACCAAGCGACACAACAATGGAACCCAACAAAGCTACATTAACGATGGAATTCAACCAAGTGTCACAACGACGGAATACATTCAAGCGACAAAACGACGGAACTCAACCAAGCTTCACAACGATGGACTTCAGCCAAGCTTCACAACAATGGAACTCAACCAAGTTTCACAACGACGTAACTCAACCAAGCTTCACAACGACGTAACTCAACCAAGCTTCACAACGACGAAACATAACTAAGCATCACAATGACGAACTCAACAAAGCGTTACAACGACGGAAGTCAACCAAGCATTACAACGGCTGAACCCAACCAAGCGACACAACGACGGAACTAAACCAAGCGACACAACGACGGAGCTCAACCAAGCGACACACCGACGGAGCTCAACTAAGCGACACAACGACGGAACTTAACCAAGCGTCACAACGACGAAGCTCAACCAAGAGACACTACGACGGAACTCAACCAAGCTACACAACGACGGGACTCAACCAAGCTACACAACGACCGAACTCAACCAAGAGACATAACGACGGAACTCAAGCAAGCTACACAACGACAAAACTCACCAAAGAGACACAACGTCGGAATTCAACCAGCGACACAAGGACGGAACTCAACCAAGCTACACAACGACGGAACTCAATCAAGCTACACAACGACGGAACTCAACCAAGAGACACAACAACGGAACTCAACTAAGAGACACAACGACGGAACTCAACCAAGCTACACAACGACGGAACTCAACCAAGAGACACAACAACGGAACTCAACCAAGAGACACAACGACGGATCTCAACCGAGAGACACAACGACGGAACTAAACCAAGCTACACAACGACGGAACTTAACCAAGCGTCACAACGACGGAACACAACCAAGCTACACAACGACGGAACACAACCAAGCGTTACAACGACGGAGTTCAACCAAGCTACAAAACGACGGAACTCAGACAGATGTCACAACGACAGAACTCACCCAAGCCACACAAGGACGGAACACAACCAAGAGACACAACGACGGAACTCACACAAGAGATACAACGACGGACCTCAACCAAGCGACACAACGACGAAACTCAACCAGGCATCACAACGACGGAACACAACCAAGCGTCACAACGACGGACCTCAACCAAGCGACGCAACGACGGAACTCAACCAGGCATCATTAAGACGGAACTCAACCAGGCATCACAACGACGGAACACAACCAAGAGACACAACGGCCGGACACAATTATGCAACATAACGTTTCATAAACTAAATGTGCACATGCTGAGTTATCGCAGTATCAAGGCTTTCACTGACAGACGAACGGACGGTCCACTATGACTCCAGATTCTGTTTCTACAATGCTAACTTTCTTCGTTGAATTTTACATCAAAACCATACATAAAATAAAGTTGCAGCATGATAGTATCTATGTGTACAAGTACCAACACTTTTGTTCCAACAGCATCATGTTGTAGCAATGTAATTTAATATGTGATATCCGCCTTTCGATCGGAAGATCGTGAGTTTGATCCCTACTTCGGGAGCTTGCGAATGATCTTAATTAAAAGTCATCGGTGTAGTGGTTTTACCCAGATAACGGACTTGAAAAGGTCTCAATAAGCATTTGGCTTTCGACACCGGATCTTTAAAATATAACTGCAAGTTTAAACTAAACCTGACAGTCAATAATGACATCAAATTTTGTTTTTTACAATGTTGACTTTCTTCATAAGTATTTTACCCAATCAAAAATCAGATCAGGAGAGAAAGGTATCCAAGCTCGGATACAGGATTTTGAATTAGAGTGGGCAAAAATATTTAGTAACTGCAAGCAAAGTACTGTTGGTCTCTCGAACATGTTAGTGTATAACGATAACACCTGAATGATGCAATATCCGCAAAAACAGCAATTAAACGAAAATACCACAGAACGGGTTTGATAATTAGTTTAATTACAATAAATCGACTGAATAATACATCATTGGCAACGAAATGCATATACGTAAGTTATTGTCAGGTTTTAAAAAAATCGAATGTTGGAAAATTTTAGAGTGGACGTACGCCTGCTTCCGCCCCCCTCTAAATCGCCTATGGTAGCGTATTTCTTGTTGTTGTGCAGTATTTCTTTTGTTACCATAACGACCACAATTTAGTAAGACGAACAAGAAAAACAATGTGTATTATCACCTCATTGCTCTTTCTTTAAGCATATCAAAATAATGCAGGATCCACATGCAGGACGCGCTTTCGGACAGTTATTACATCTGGGGCCATATTTTAGAAACATCTTAAGTAGAATCTTATCTTTATATCACCATTTTTCGTAATTCTATGTTTAAATCACAGTGGCCTTAGTGTTTATTAATTTTCAACTTATTAAGAATTTAAGAAATGATTATCCATTTACCGTTGTTTTTTTGCCAAAAAACCCCACAACAATTTGGAGTTCTGATGCGCAGGAATTAAACCACGAGGGCGTTAGCTCGAGTTATTTTATAGCCACGCATCAAAACGACAAAGAGTTGTTTATTGGCCGACAAACAACGATAATGCGAATATTATTTCGATTCTAACATGATTTGACATATCTTTTTCCAAATGTATTTGGAACTACTTTTTACTGTACTCCGCTCCGAATCGGGACTACTTTTTACTATGCTCTGCTCAGGGATGATTTTTTGCGTTGTTTATTGAGTAGTTTAACAACGATAATTTTGTTGTTTGTCTTTATAAAAGTTAGCGAGTATCATGTTAAAATATTGTTTACTCAACTGTTAAGGAATTCATATATTTAAATTATGTATATAAAATAATAGCTTTCAAAAATAGGAACTAATTATTTTAAAGTAAACGTACAATGTTTCAGGACTAGAGCCACAGATTCCCTTTATACGATGTAGACTATATTGATGAATGTTTTACCACATCATAACGAAATTACGTTGATAAAATAAGAGAATTATGTATCATGATCTGTACAATAATAACGGATTGGTAATGAATAACTTGAACTCCGCGAGTCGGATGTGTCGCCTGACGCCAGATAGCTTACGTGAATCCAAATAAAGAAGCATTTTAGGTTAATGCTAAATTTTTTAAACATATTTATTGAAATCTTCAAAAGCATTGCACTCTGGCTAATTGCAAAGAAAATACTAATTAAAACCAAAAATGTGACACAAAAATAAGTATGAACATTTACAAAGGGCAATAACTCCGAAAGTATGAGGTGCAGAGTAACGGTTCCTGTGCACTGCACTTCTCTCAATGAGATCTATCTACCTATGAAGTTTCAAGTTGATAGCTTTCATAGTCTTAGAGTTATGCTCCGGACAAAAATTAAGTATGAAAATAAACAAAGGGCAATAACTCCAAAATTATGCGATGCAGAGTAACTTTTCTTGGGCACTGCACTTTCCCTCAATGAGATCTATCTACCTGTGAAGTGTCATGTTGATAGCTGTAATAGTCTAAGAGTTATACTCCGGACAAGCGAAAGGGGACGCCGCCTCCGACACCGCCGCCGACGCCTCCGCCGACAAAAGTAACACCTATATGTCGCTTTTTCAGGAGACACAAAAATTAAAATTATTATTATTATTATTATTATTATTATTATTATTACCGATGATGATACTGAAATTGTTAAACTAATAAACGTTCATTCCGTGTATTAGAGACTGTCCTGCAACTTCACGATATCCTCGTGCACAGTGTACAGTCAGTTAAAAGTTGCGTGCTCGATCGATGAAAGCAAAGCACAAGGAAATCGTGAAATTCGGGTGACATACAGGAAAGCTTATTTTGGCGTCAGGTCGACTTTTGCTAAAAATATATTTACAACAGACACGTGGGCCCAAATTTATCAAGATTCGTAAGTCATTCTTAAGTTAGGGAAAATTAGTCCAAATCAGAATTTGCGTTTGAAATTCTATTTTTACGAACATATTCCTCACAAATACAGAAAATTGATAAACTTGGACTAATGTTGCGCGTATAGGTCAACATATTGAAATAATACATTTCTGTGTCAGAAAATAGATTAATAAAAGTTCAGAATTTTAAGATTGTTTTTTTTTATGTTGGCCTTAGATTCGTTGTAAATATCAGCCCTGGTAATCCCTTGATAAAAATATTATGGTTACAAAAGACACGTGGGCCCATATTTATAAAGATTCTTAATTCAATCTTAACTTAATGAGAAATTACGTTTGAAACGCTATGACAGACACTAAATGTTAATGCCTTCTAAATACATTGAACATTCTGTTACCCTTTATTCGAGTATAACAGCAACATTTACATAAAAGGTACTAAACCACCATCACAACACGGCGCGGTTTTAATTATGACGTCGCCGACGTCGTTGTCACGTCTGATACTTGATCGGGTTGTGTGTATAACCTGTAAATTGCAATAATTAAATAACAAGTCTGTTCCTAAAATATGTTTCAAACAGCACAATAAACCCCAGACATCACTACAGCAAGCCTTTAAACCATATTGATGGTCTCAACCAATAGTTGTAATAGTCCGAGAAACTATGGCCTATTAAATGCAACGTAATAGTACATCATAAAAATAGTGCTCCTATTTTTTATGATTAATACAATTTAGTAAGTCTACATACTTGTATACGTTTTCGTTCCACTTATGAAATACGTTACAGTATATGTCGAAACTGTCTACAAAATCACCACTTGCTTTAAACATTCAGAACATTTAAACATGCCAACCGCGTACAGTTAGAACATGCATCAGCATACTTGGAAGTTAAGTTGTACACAATACCAATACTTCACATCATTAATAAATGCAAAAAAATGTGAACAGTATTACAGTTTTGCTCCGAATCTGTTCTTTATCTAGTTTATTGCAGGCACCGTAACGTATTCTACTCTTGTATAAAAACAAACTTGCATTTTATACAAGAGCTGTCTCTCTCCACTATTCAAACCGCTTTGCCACAGTTATGGGCCTTTGTCAGTAAAAAGGGGGCATAATTCTGCTTAAATACTGGTCACAGTTATGGTCCTTGGCCAGTAGCCTTATATAATGACCCCGATGACATGTGTTAAGTTTCAATTGAATATCTGTAGTAGATATAGAGATATAAAGTTGTTGCACGCAAACTTTAACCTAAATTTCTAAGTACAATAAGGGGCAGAATTCTGCTCAATTGCAGGTCAGAGTTATGGTCCTTGGACAGTGACCTCACATGTTGAAGACATGTGTGAAGTTGCAATTGAATATCTGTAGTAGTTACAGAGATAGGCACTTGTTGCACGCAAACCGTGACCTGAAATTTCGAAGTACAAAAAGGGACATAATTCTGCAAAATTGCAGGTCATAGTAATGGGCCTTTATCAGTGACCTTACATAATCACCCCAAAGACATGTGTGACGTTTTAATTGAATGTCTGTAGTAGTTACAGAGATATGTACTTGCTGCACGCAATCCGTAACCTGAAATTTCTCTCGCTCGCAAACCTTAACCTGACTTTTCTAAGTATAAAGAGGCCATAATTCTGCTAAAATGCTGCTCATAGTTATGGGTCTTGGTCGGTGACCTGAAGGCATGTGTGAAATTTCAAGTGAATATCTGTAGTAGATATAGATATGGAGTTGTTGCACGCAAACTTAAACCTGATTTTTTAAAGTACAAAACGGGGCATAATTCTGCTAAACTGCTGGTCAGAATTATGTTATGGGTCTTGGTCAGTGACCTCACCTAATGACCCCAAAGACATGTGTGAAGTTTCAATTGAATATCTGTGGTAGTATGGACTTGTTGCAGGCAAACCTTAACCAGAGCATTACGCCGACGGCGACGCCATCGGCGACGCCAACTAACGGATAAGTAGTTTAGCTAGAACAATTCAGAGAATAGTCGAGCTAACAAGAACATATTTATTTTCGGGCAAGCTCAAAGATTTCGGGAATGTTGAAGTGTTCATGGTCTTTGTCCGATAGGACAAGCGCTTTAACAAATTATAAGAGTAGTTCATTAATGTACTGCAAACGTATACAGTATGTCTTATGAAATCACAGCTACATGTGTTTATTGCACTTGCTTGAAGGAACGATGAATGACTCTTACGGTTTCTAACATTTATGTTCCTGAGTCCATATCCTGAAATTTCGGGAGAATTCCACGGAAACATTGTTTGAGTCTCCATGTTTTTTGTTTAATTTAGCAGAGTTGTAATTGTATAAAATAATTGTTTTGTATACACTATCCGTTTAGTTATAAGGTGGATTCAACGGAAGGGGCGCAACTGCTATCAGAAATTTGCAAACGGGTAACATCGAGTTGTCTCCCTTGCAATCAGGCGGATTTATTGTTTTACTGATTATATTGAGCATTAGTTTAGTATCGTTTACAAAGACATTAAAGTATAATTATTTCAGTCTATTTGATACAGAAAAGTAATAAAGCAACGCTGTTGATTTTATTCGCTGGTTTAATATATATGAAATTATCCATGTAGATCTACATGTTACAAGCAAATTCGATGAATTGATATTCCCGCGGAATAAAGCATATCGAAGCAAACCAAGCAAGAGCTGTCGGGGGGACAGCGCGGTCGATATCTTTAATGGTTTTAGAGAAATATCCATGTAAAAAAAAAATGGCAATAATCCTAAAATAATGTTAGCTATAGTAATGGAACTTGTCATAAATCTGCACAGTGTCACCATAAAGAAATTTTAGTTGAATACCTGTAACAGTATTGAAGGTATTTCATTAAAGTTCAACAACAAAAAATGAACAAAAAATAACACCCACACTACCCAGATATGTCACTTGTCATATATCTGCACTGTGGCACCATTAGCAAGTACGTAAAATATCTATATTTTCGGACACTGTACATTTTTGAACACCCTCTTTTGATGCAAGAATAATTATTTTTCGTCACTATATATTTTCGGACATTCATTTTTTAAACTATAATTAATGAATCTTAATTTTCGGACATTTTATATGACAGTGGTATTTTAGCTGAATTCTAACCTGTTTGCGTTAATCGCACGTGTGTTTATAGAACAGGATGAAGGTCATAAAACCTGGCAGATGAATGAGTCGAGGCGGTCGACCGTTACATTAGCGTCATTTGGCTAATATAATAATGCCATAAATAATTGGTTTACCCGATTTTGTATAACGGTATTGATACCATATATTAAATATGCTGTTGAAATTATCCTATTAAGGAACCAGTCAATTATTTACGAATAAATTCTGCTTATTTTATTCACAGTTGTTGTTTTTATGTCGTTTCAGGTACGCGATAGTAAAGCTGTGAAATTGCATTTATCTCAAAGCTTCGTAATTTTCTGTAAAACAAATCATACACGTGAAATGATTTAAAAACATCGCTAAAAATAAAAAATACTTTAAAGCGTGGTATTTAACAAGCACGCGCAACTATCCGTGTATGTTCGGCAAAAAACGTTAAACGCTGGACGTATCCGAACGTAATTGCAATATTGTCATAGTGTCTATAATTTCGGACACCTGTACTTTGGGAATATTTTTTTGTGTATCCAAATTTTCGGACACGAATATTTTTAATTATTTTTAAGTGTCCGAAAATATAGATATTTTACGGTATGCAAAGTTTCAGTTCAATTTATGGAACGATATTCAATATATTGGACTTAAATTTAACAAAAAAATCTAAGAAACGAAAAACATTGCGCATTTTTCATTCAATAAAGAGCAATAACTCTGAAGAATATTGACAGATCCAAGTGAAACTTGGCGTGCATTACTGCACTATGTTAGTACATATTTTATATCTATTTTAAGTTTCATGGATTTCTACTAGCCAGTTACTGAGAAATGGCGGAGGACAGAAAAGCATAATGGATGGACGAAAGGACGGACTGACGAGTAACGACTAGGAGTATGGATATTACACTAAGTAATTATCACAAATAAAAACATTTTGTGGTATATAGAAAATATATTTAAAAAATATATTATTCAGTTTTGGAAATGGTATTGTTAGGAAAAAAACGAAATCGAAAACTAAGCATTGTCCATTATGTTCTGAAGCCTTTTCATTTACACAAGTTTAAAGCGAAATAATTATGTCTCATAAGAATGTATGTATTAAACATGTTCACGAGTAGAGTGCTGGGGTAGATAGGTGAATTGCTAACCAGGGCCCGATTTTTCAAAAATTCGTATGCATGTTATAACAGGATTAACTTTGTTTCTTTATTTTCATATGGAAATAAAGTGTACATAATAATGTGGTCAAGACGTGTTACATTTTGAATGAAAAGTTTATGTCCGATAAACACAACAAATAATATAGTGAGTCGTAAAATAATTTTATAATTGTACTTTTTATCGATGAAATAAGAGACTTAAGCCAGTTTTCCTAACGCCAAATCGAGAAATTGGAGCCAGTTACCTAACTACAGAAGCAGGCCATTGAGTTCTTCGTCGCAACGCAGGTAAGAGTTGCAGTGAAAAACAACTGCTGGTAAGTGACGGTTCGTGCCATTGTTTTCGTCGGAAGCTTGGTACACCTGTACCAGTATATACGGAAGAGGAAGGGACAGAAGTCAGTAACCACTTGCTTCCGGTTTGTAGACTTCTGGTTTACGATTCAGCTTGACCTTATCAGCATTAAAAGCCCGACAAGATGTTTCCAATTTAAACGTGGGACATATTATTCGAAAGACCAATTAACGTACCGTCGTCGAACATGGGCCATATGACACAGGGCAGACGTGGAACGGGAATTCGTGCAGACGACATTTCCGCATAAGTTCAGAACGAGGCAGGAATCGCAGGTGTCTATGAAACGAAAGATGGAGGGGTCGGGTGTCGTGAAGTACAATAACAAATAGCGATAGTTTACTTGGTTAAAATTACAAACAATATTGATACACGGTAATATTCAAACATGCCGATTTGGAACTAAAATGCTAGGCACAGTACTTTATTCGTTGAATATTAGTAAGCTATACTCGTATCGTTGTGCCAAAGTTAAGTAGGTTTACCTACCAAACATGTTAAGTTAATGTATATAAAATAGATATTGTGGTAATACAACAAACAAACAAGAGCCGTCAGTGGACAACGCGCTCTTCTATTCAAAGTATTTTAGTTGGCAAATATTTTGGAAAATTAAAGGGACATAAATTTGTTGAAATACATAGCTGAGTTATGGAAATAATTTCATAAATTTATTCCAAGTTTTAAGTGAATACTATATACAGTTTAGAAATTATAAGACTTTGGAACAAAAACTTTTAACCCCAACAACTTACATGTGATCAGGGGGGGGGGGGCATAACCAGTCGGAGTTATGTGAATTGTGGCATCTGATGCTGTAGATGATGACAAAGGTATATTCCAAGTTTCAACTGAATAGCCTATCAAGTTTTGAAGTTATACAACTTTTGAATATAAACTTTAACCAGAAACTATATGTCAAAAAAGGGGGATAACTCTGTCAAAAAAACAAAACAGAGTTATGGGGAATGTTGCACTTGATGTTGGAATTGATGACAAAGATATATTCCAAGTTTCCAGTGAATAACTTTTGTAGTTTTGTAGTACATTATGTGTAGTCATGAATAAAGATCTTACACTTAGTAATCGTCACGAATAAATATCATAAAGCAATTGTTGTGAACAAGAGCTGTCAGAGGACAGCACTCTCGACTATTCGAAGTATTTCAGTTGGTACATATATCTAAAAGTGGAAGGGGCATAAATTTGTTGAAATACAAAACTTTTAAGTGAAAACTTTATATAGTTTATACATTTTAAGAATTCGGAACGAAAACTTTAACCACAAAAAATATGTAAAAAGTGGGCATACCTCTGTACAAATACAAACCAGAGTTATGGAGATTGTTGAACCTGATGCTGGAGTTGATGGCAAAGGTATAATTCGAGTTTTAAGTGAATAACAAATTTAGATTTCAAGGTATAAGACTTCTGAATATAAACTTTAACCAGAAAACGTAAGTAAAAAGGGAGCATAACTCTTTTAAAATACAAAACAGAGTTATGGGGAATATTGTCCCTGATGCTGCAGTTAATGACAAAGGTGCAGTCCAAGTTTCAGGTGAATAACTTTTTAGAGTTGAAGTCATAAGACTTTTAAATATAAACTTCAACCAGAAAATCATTTTGAAAAAGAGGTATACCTCTGTCAAAATACAAAACAGAATTATGGGATATGTTGCACTTGATGTTGGAGTTTACAAATGTACAAGTTTCATGTGAATAACTTATGTAGCTTTGAACATACAAGACTGTTGAATATAAACTTAATCCAGAAGGTCCTGACCCCCCCCCCCCCCCCCCCCCCCACCCCATATGCAATCCCAGGCGAGGTCTCGATATAAGGTATCTATGAATTAAGTTTCATTAAAAAATCTCAATGCGTTCTCAAGTTATTGAGCGGAAACCGTTTGTCTATTTTTAGTAACAGTGAGCTTGACCCCACCCACCCCATTAGTAACAGTGACATTAACCGCACCCAACCCATATGCAATCCGAAGAGAGGTCTCGATATAAGGTATTTATGTATTAACTTTCATTAAAATATCTCAATGCGTTCTGAAGTTTTTGAGCGGAAACCGTTTTTCTATTTTTAGTAACAGTGACCTTGACCTTGATCCCAGCCACCCCATATGCAATCTCAAGTAAGGCCTTGCTATAAGGTATCTATGAATGAAGTTTCATTACAATAGCTCGATCCTTTCTCGAGTTATAGAGATATGGAGTTGTTGCACGCCAACTTTAACCGGAATTTTTTAGTTAAAAAAGTGGCATAATTCTGCTAAATTGCAGGTCAGAGTTATGGGCCCTGGTCAGTGATCTCACATAATGATCCTTCATAATGTGAAGTTTCAATTGAATATCTGTAGTAGATATAGAAATATGGAGTTGTTTCACGCAAACCTTAACCAAAGCATTACGCCGACGCCGACGAACGGGTGAATAGTATAGCTCGAACTATTCTGTGAATAGTCGAGCTAATAACATGAACACTATTATCTATGCTTTCTAACTGTTCAAGCGTTCAAGCGCTGCGACAAAATGCACTTGAATGCATTACAAAAATAATCAGTAACAAACCCACGACTTCTGATTCCGACGTTTACAATTATAGTAATTGCCTTTTCTCTTCCGAAATCAGGCCATTTTTTTTTCTGTATTTCGGGCAACCCTATTCACCTAGCAAAAACCCACCGACCCTAAAGTTTTTATTGAAGATTGTTTTTCGTGAAATCCGTATTTCCGTATGTAATGTGTCTTTAAAAAAAGTAAAAACAAACTTAAACCAGACCCTACCTAAATTTTGTGAAACCGTTGCCCGAAAAACATAATTTGGTTGGCCTCACTATAAAACTCTATTTTTGACATTCATGCTTGATTGTAGGTATGTTGTAATCAAATTAAGATTTCTATAAATAATCATGAACCTGACATATACAAACATATTCACCAACCTGTTCTTAGACTTAAGAATAATGAATAGACTCAGACTCAATAAAAATACTTCTGCGTTCGCAAATATGCTGGGTACCAATGTCGCTATTGTGATTAAAGAGTATATGTTCGATTTTACAACAGATATATTTGCATAAATTAAACAACTAATAATTGATTTCCATATACTTCGATTTAAAATGAAAGAAAAGTTAATATGAACTATTGTTGAAAAACGCATAGTTAACTACTTTTTCATCAGAAACTAGTTTTAGGCTGCACAGCCAGAAACTCCAATACATGTATACACGTTGACTCGACAGTTATTTCAGGTTACACAACACTAATAAACGATGCAAAAGTCGAAAATTGTATTTGTTGACTCATTTGATATTGTATTCGTCACGTTTATGTTTATATGTCTGCTTTCAAGTTATTTTGTCACTTTCATCTGTTTACTAGTATTCTTAAATAATTGATATGAATGATCGTACATTCACACTTTTACAAATCGTTCTATATAAAGAACTCTGTAATTTGAGTTGCTGAATACCAAGACAGATTCAAGTAAACAGCTTTCTTTGAACAGAACAGTTTCAAGAATATTCTTTATTATTACGTCTTAAGTCTAAGAATTGATTGGCGAATACGGGCCCTGGATGCCAACATATATGTTGACAAAACTACGACTGTTTTTGTTATAACAGTAACATTTTCACCAGAAACCAATTCTACGTGTGGTTATTTAAAACGGTATCTAGTTATTTTTGTCACCAGTTACAATCAATGCTGTCCAATCCAATAACAAGAGCTGTCGGAAGACAGCACGCTCGACTTGTCTTGTACTTGTCAGAGTAACTAGCATTTTCTAAAACAAAATGTTTGAAAAGTAACGGCCAAACATGTTTCTAGTTTGAATAAAATCCCTCAAGCCAATCAAGAGATACAAGCTTACCGAAAAACGTTAACCTACCCAAATAAGTTTAATAAGTTACCCAAATAAGTTTCTACAAAAATACCCATAATTATGACACATTTTAACTAGAGTTACGAAACCCGGCCTATGGGTTCATTTTAATAATAAATGGTTAAAGTTTGAATAAGTAATCCCTCAAGCCATTCCTGAGAAACTAGCTTATTGAAAATCGTTAACCTAGGCGGACGACGACGCCGACAAGGACGCCGGGGAGAGTAGAATAGATTGCCTTTTCATCGAAAATTCGAGCTAAAAATTAGAATTAATTATCAAAAAACATAAATGCGATATTGTATTTTTGTGGAATATGGAATGTCTTAATGATTATTATACCAAACACATCCGTAGATTTGGTAGAACATAAAGCAATCATTATCAAGCATAAAGATCGTAAGTAATCAACACGAATGCACATCGTACAATAATTAATTAACGCGAATAAAAATCGTGCACTAATTAATTAACACGAAAAACGATCGTAATCAACACGAATAAAGATAGTTATTTCAGTAATCCTCAAGAATTTAATAGAACACTAAGTAATTTTTACTAATAAATACCGTTCACCAAGTAATCGTCACGAACAAAGATCGAACACTAAGTAATTATAACTAATTAAGGTCGTACACTAAATAATAATCAATAATAAAGATTGTCATAAAGTAATTGCCACTAATAAAGATCGTACATTACGTAATAATAACTAATTAATTTCGTACATTAAGTAACTATCACTAATAAAGATCGTACACTCAGTAATCCTCACGAATAAAGATCGTACACTCAGTAATCCTCGCGAATAAAGATCGTACACTAAGTAATCCTCCGGAATAAAGATCGTTCACTAAGTAATCGTCACGAATGTTGACATATAAAGTTGGACAATTTTAATTCCTGATAAGTAACTCTTTAGGTTTATTTTTAACTTTGTTTATAAATAAAAAACAACAATATAACTTTCTACACTCTCTCGTATACAAGACAATTATAAAGTGTGTGTTTCTCAGAAAGAGACGAGTCGCCATGCTAGCATTTAAAATATGAAAATTCTGTGAGCAAACACCTTTGGTTTCGCTGCCATTATCGGAGTCTTCCTAGGCTACATTTCATGAACAACGAACAAAAACATGTACACTCGTGGCGATTTCTTTCGGTTCTGTCGTGGGAAGAGAAACTATTTTAGTTTCTGGCAACCAGATCAGAAGATACTTCAATGTAAGTTGAGTAAATCAGCAGCAGAATCAAGAAGGTAAATCGCGGTTGGTTCTTTCGCGGCGGGCAATCCCTTGGGAATTTGACTAATTGTATTTTTGGGGATCTATTGCCAAACATTTGTGTCTAAATCCCCACAATAGGGGATGCTTAATTGGTGTATCAAATAGCCCGGAGGCCAATATTACCGGGATCTAAAATCCGAACAAGGTATATTTTCCGGGACTTGCAGGATTATAGGAATATCTTCAGGTATTTTGTACATAATTAACAGGAAAACCAGAAACTAATGTTTCTGTTATTTGTAAAAATAATGAGTTTTTGTTACATGCAAGGGTGCTAGGCAGTCACAAGAAGTCATTGGGTAGTTTAACAACGATAATGTTGTTCTTTGTAAAAAATAAGCGAGTAGCATCAGAACTCGAAACCGTTTTTATTTACAGATAAACAACTCTAAATCACAAATTATTTCTTAATTATACACGAATTCGTGGCGCCAAACAACGTGTGACCAAACTTACCGAGTATTTTCTCCACAGTTTATGTGCCTATCAATGTTACAATATACTAATTCCAATCCTTATGTAATTTAATGTAAAAGCGATAACTTTAACCCAAAATAAATGCAACATTTTGCACATAGGGACCCTAATAACCATACCTTTTCTTAAAGAGCATTCTAAGCTGAATTGATTTAAGCAATAAAAAGGGTATGTCATGTAATATGTAAGAAAGAACTCGACACTAAACAAAGATGACTGTTTTATCACCATCTTTTTACCGGCTACTTTCAAGTTCAATGTAACCCGTCTAAGCGCAAGTGTCATACTGTAGTCTCCAATCTTAAAACATATCAGTGATTTATTATTGCATACCAATGCTTACCCTGCCAACATCTCAAAAAAAAAATATCAAAGCAAGTGTCTAAATCTAAAAACATGTCTTCGAGTTAAGCTTGTTGATTTATTTAGAGAGGACAGCCCTACACGACTTATTTATTTAGTGTAATGTGACCTCAACATTTGGGGGAGGCGGGCAAACCCAGAGAATTTGACTGTCGGGAATTGCTTTCAGTCTCAAATCCCGTATATGCCCGCCGCTCCCCCCTGGGGAAAAATATTGATAGGTGCATTAAGTTTATACAATTGATTTACCGGTAGAGATATATTTGACAAGTATATCAAAGATAAAATAAGAGGGATAAATGGCCCCGGGTCGCTCACCTGAGTTGACTGAAACACAATAGCTCGTAAAAGGTTAATAGCGTATTCAGAGATGTGACCACTGACAGCAATGTTTTTAGTGAATCAAAACAATTTGAAGGAATTTAATAAATGGTAGAAATATTTATGTAAAATTATCTCAGAATCAAGCAAGCCGTTTCAGACAAGAACATTTTCAAAATGAATGTCAACCAAGGAACATTTGTGCAAATTTATTTTGAAATTCCGGTTGGTGGTTTCTGACAAGAAGATTTTCAAAGTTTTCTATATAACATGTAAGGACAACTGCCCAACCCCTTGCCTGTCATAATTTTTACAAATCAAAATGATTTGAAGAAATTTGGTAGAGGATCACCCAAGGAACATTTCTGTAAAATTATTTTGAAATCCATTCAGCGGTTTCGGACAAGAAGTTATTTTTTCTAGTGTTCTATATAGCCATAGAAGGAAAACTGCCACGATCCCCCAGTGGCCATATTTTTTAACGAATCAAAATGATTTAAAGAAATTTGGTAGAGGGTCACCCAAGGAATATTTATGTTGTTTTGAAATCTGGTCAGCGGTTTCTGAGAAGTTTTGTATATAGCTATATAAGAAAAAAAAATCCCCAGCCTCTGGCGGTCTTTTTTTTAACGAATCAAAATGATTTGAAGACATTTGGTAGAGGGTCACAAAAGGAACATTTATGTGAAATTATTTTGAAATTCGGCCAGCGGTTTCTGAGGAGAAGATTTTCACAGTTTTCTATATAGCTATATAAGTAAAACTGCACCACCCCCTAGCGGCCATGTTTTTTACGAAATCAAAATAATTTGGAAAAATTTAGCAAAGGGTCACCCAAGGAACATTTCTGTGAAATTATTTTAAAATCCAAGAGTGGTTTTGAACAAGAAGATTTTTTTAAGTTTTCCAGTTTTGTAAGATTTTGGTTGCCATGGCAACCATAGTTTTGTAGATATTCAAATGAATTGAAGGACTTTGTTAAAGAACCATCCCAGGAACTTTCCTGCTAAGTTTGCTTAAAATCCGCCAAGCGGTTTCAGAGAAGAAGTTGTTTAAAGTAAACATATTGGCGACGACGACGACGACGGACAACGACGACGACGGACAGTGACTGACTAGAATAGCTCACCCTTAAGCACTTTGTGCTCGGTGAGCTAACAATAACAACATATTATGGTAAAACACGTGACCATATGTTTTATGGAGAACTTAGTTTTGTAAATACCTCACCGTTGTTTCACAATCATGATTTTGTTGTAGATGCAAATGCACATATAATAAATCCTAGCGTTATGTTAACACTATTTTAACATGGCAACAGCACTTGATCCTGTTCACATTTTAAGTTTCATTTAACAAATCCAAGTTGTCGTTTGTGAAGTTTAACATATCATGTGACCTAAAATAAAAATGTATCTATTCGCGATTAAGGTTTTATGTCAACATGTAAAAAAACATTTTTTTATTTACTTGAATAATATAATATTGTTGATAAATTGCTTAACAGAAACCGCAATATTATATAGAGAGAACACAAAATAATGCGTATGCGAAACATCTGCATAGCAATGACAACAATATATTTCAAGTATAATTCCGTGCAGTATTAAATGAAGAAGTACACACATAAAAGGTGCTCACTCGTGCTGGAAAATGTGACACAACTAAACAATGCAACGACGTGACACAACCAATCGACGCAACGACGTGACACAACCAAGCGACTCAACGACGTGACACAACCAACAAACAAACGATACAACGACGTGACACAAACAAACGATGCAACGACATGACACCACCCAACAATGCAAGCACGTGACACAATCAAGCGATGCAACGACTTGACACAACCAAAAGATGCAACAATAGCACAACCAAACGATGTGACACAACCAAATAATAATAGTTAATCGATTGAAACATTTTCTTTGATTTTATGTGAAATAATTATTTATTAAACGATATTTTCATTGAATAATGGAACAAAGAGTATAGTTTTTATTCAACCACACGAACAATAATTTAAGGAACATTTTTTATAATGGAGTAATGGAAAGAAAGCGGATAACCTTGCATATTAGCATATAATTATATACTCAACCAAAAAAAAGGAACCTGACACTTCATAATTTGATACATTCTTTTAAGTTAAACCGATTTTAAGCAAGTGCAGTAAAGAGGAGCATAACTCTGTTAAAATACAAAACAGTGTTATGTGGAATGCTGCATCTGAAACTGGAGTTGGTGACAAAGGTATATTCCAAGTTTCAGGTGAATAACTAACGTACAATTCGTAGATTTGAAGGCATAAGACTTTAAAACATTGACCAAAATTTAGACGCGTTAACCGGGGCGAGTAGGAAAGCTCACCAACGCTTCAAATATTCGAGCTATTATCAGTGCTCCGGATATGCTGTTGGACTTTGTGTAAATGTACGCTTACCTCTGCAAATTTGGGAGTAAATGTACACTCTCTAGAATTGGGGGGGGGGGGGGGGGGGGAGTAAATGTACACTCTATGAAGGATTAGCGGGGTTAAATTTGCATCCAATAATACATTACGATACTACTATTACTACTCTGTTGCTGCTGCTGCTTCTGCTGCAGCAACTGCTGCTACTACTACTACTGCTACTGGTACTACTACTACTACTGCTACTGGTACTGGTACTGGTACTGGTACTACTACTACTGGTACTGGTACTGGTACTACTACTGGTACTGGTACTGGTACTGCTACTGCTACTGGTACTGCTACTGGTACTGGTACTGCTACTGCTACTGGTACTGGTACTGCTACTGCTACTGCTACTACTACTACTACTACTACTACTACTGGTACTGGTACTGGTACTGGTACTGGTACTACTACTACTACTGGTACTGGTACTGGTACTGGTACTACTACTACTACTGGTACAGCTACTGGTACTGGTACTGGTACTGGTACTGGTACTGCTACTGCTACTCCTACTGCTACTACTACTACTACTACTACTGGTACTGGTACTGGTACTGCTACTGGTACTGGTACTGCTACTGCTACTGCTACTACTACTACTGGTACTGGTACTGGTACTGCTACTGCTACTGCTACTGGTACTGGTACTACTGCTACTACTGGTACTGGTACTGGTACTGGTACTACTACTACTACTGGTACTGGTACTGGTACTACTGCTACTACTGGTACTGGTACTGGTACTGGTACTACTACTACTACTGGTACTGGTACTGGTACTACTACTACTACTGGTACTGCTACAGCTACTGATACTGGTACTGGTACTGCTACTGCTACTGCTACTACTACTACTACTACTACTGGTACTGGTACTGGTACTGGTACTGCTACTGCTACTACTACTACTACTACTACTACTACTACTACTACTACTACTACTGGTACTGGTACTGGTACTGGTACTGGTACTGGTACTGGTACTGGTACTGCTACTGCTACTGGTACTGGTACTGGTACTGGTACTACTACTACTACTGGTACTGGTACTGGTACTGGTACTGCTACTGCTACTGCTACTACTACTACTACTACTGGTACTGGTACTGGTACTGGTTCTGGTACTGGTACTGGTACTGCTACTGGTACTGGTACTACTACTACTACTGGTACTGGTACTGGTACTGCTACTGGTACTGGTACTGGTACTACTACTACTACTGGTACTGGTACTACTACTACTACTGGTACTGCTACTGCTACTGGTACTGGTACTGGTACTGCTACTGCTACTGCTACTGCTACTACTACTACTACTACTACTACTACTACTATTACTACTACTACTGGTACTGGTACTGGTACTGGTACTACTACTATTACTGGTACTGCTACTGCTACTGTTACTGGTACTGCTACTGCTACTGCTACTGCTACTGCTACTACTACTACTACTACTACTACTATTACTACTAGTAATAATAATAATAATAATAATAATAACAGCAACACCATTTGAATACCATAATGTTACAATTGAGAATTCAGAACATTTAAGACTGTTATTGCTGGAAATAACAACTGCACATTGAGGTAGGCATGCCTGTCCATATTTTCTTTTTTTTTCTTTCAGAGCGAACATCGGAAAACAATGGGCGTAAATGGACAACCAATTCTATTGTTCTGTGCGTATTTTCAAATTTTCTGTGAGTAATTTACGCGTGTACGCGCCTTATCTGGGACTCTGGTCTAAAACAACAATCATATAACTGTTTATAAAAGATGTTGTTTAAAAAAGATACATTCTTAGTAGCGAATAATACAGAAATAAATGATTTAATAAACGCATTTTTCTATGCTGAACTAAAATTTTACCCGTAAAATACATAAAATACAAATTAATTTTCATAAGCCAAATTAATTTATGTTGGTAAAATATTATTTTACTCAATCAATATTTTAATTAATTTTTTATTCGCTGTTAAAACAATACGACTATATAATTGTATACAAATCTGAACTTCAAATGAATTTAAATTGTTTTGAAAGCATTAACACTAAATAGTACAATCAGGTCGCGTAGCCTAAGGGAAGCAACTGCTGCTAGGAACTCACCACGAAGTAACATCGAGTTGTCTTCCGTGCTATTTAGGTAGTGCGTTCGCCAACACAATATTAAAGTAAAGAGCCGTATTATAATATTATAATACCTGAATTGTTTTTATTTTTATGATATTTTATTATTTTCCATAATTTGCTTAACTGTTCAATTATGAGTTAGTTACTAGCAGGCATTACTTTTATTCAGTTAAACAAAGTGCAACGTTTTATCGAAAACGCATCGGGTAATACGATGAAGTCGTAGGAATTAAAGGAACAGTTTCACAGTTTTTGGTTGAGAAATAGTTATCAAAAACTGACTTTTGTTTGTCCTATAATATATTTATTGTTCATAATTCACCATTTGGAATGCACATTGATCGTGCAAAGTTAAACGTTTGATGAATATTTGTTATTTGTTTAGGAGAATTTGCTACCCGGTAGACATACCCTAGTAATTTTTTGCACAAAAAGGCAGAACAAATATCAAAATAATTATGTTTTGCAACCAAAACAGAATAGCAGACAAACGTTTTGATACGCACATTCTACAAAATTCTGTTTTGAAATTCCCTTTTTGGAGAATTATTGTCCAACCCTAAACTACGAAACTGTCCCTTTAAATCGATATATACGAATTAATTAATCGTGACAGTAAACGGCATAACATTAATTATCAAAACGAGTTGTTAATGTCATTTTTAACTATGATGTGACATACATTTGGTGAATGTGTATGTGTTGTTGTTTGTCTGCGAAATCTGACTGATTAAAAACTCCAGCAAATCCAACCCCAAATAAAAACTGTATGAACTGCAATAACCTATGCTTAGGCATCATTGCCTACATGCATTGTATATGGACACTATTAAACAACAGCCCCAATGCAGTTGACTCACAGATCATAAGAGGTACGTATATGTGTATATTAATTGTAGTAGTACAGTGTTTGTTCTTCCATACTCGTACAGAACATTTTACTTCACCATAAACTGCTGACATTACAATTGTGCACACAAACTTTTTGCGACGTAAAGTAAAGACAAGAGGGCCACGATGGCCCTAGGTTGCTCACGTGAATTTAAGGCATCCCAGTTTTGACCCCAGGGGCATCATTTGAACAATCTTTGTTGAAGACTGGTATACAATGTTACATACCAAATATGAAACCACTGGGCCTTGCGGATTCACAGGAGAAGATTCTTGAAGTAATTTTGCTAGTGAAGTCTATACAAAAAATGTGACCCCCGGGGAGTGGCCAGTTTTGACCCCAGGGCATCATTTGAACAATCTATGTAGAAGACCCCTATACAATGTTACCAACTACATAACAAACCTCTGGGCCCCTGCGGTTTCAGAGAAGAAAATGTTCAAAGTCATTTAGCTATTTAAGTCTATATAAACAATGTGACCCCCGGGGCGTGGCCAGTTTTTACCCCAATGGCATTATTTGAACAATCTTTGTAGAGGACCACTATGCAATGTTACATACCAAATATGAGACGATTTTTGCAGTAATTTTGCTATTTAAGTCTATATAATCCATGTGACCCCGGGGCGTGGATAGTTTTGACCCCAGGGGTATCATTTGAACAATTTTTGTAGAGGACCCCTTTACAATGTTACCATCCAAATACCAAACCTCTCGACCTTGCGGTTTCGGAGGAGAAGACATTTAGCTATTTAAGTCTATAGAAACAATGTGACCCCTGGGGCGTGGCCAGTTTTGACCCCAGGGGCATCATTTGAACAATCTTTGTAGAGGACGCATATATAATGTTAACAACCAAATACCAAACCTCTCGGCCTTGCGGTTTCGGAGAAGATTTTCAAAGTCATTTAGTTATTTAAGTCTATATAAACCATGTGGCCACCGGGGTGTTGCCAGTTTAACTCCAGGGGCATCATTGGAACAATTTTTGTAGAGGACCACTATGCAATGTTACATACCAAATATGATACCTCTGGGCCTTGCGGTTTCAGATGAGAAGATTTTTAAAGTAATTTTGCTATTTAAGTCAGTATAAATAATGTGACCCCCGGGGCGTGGCCAGTTTTGACCCCACGAGCATCATTTGAACAATCTTTGTAGAGGACCACTAGAGAATGCCATATACCAAGTATGAAACCACTGGGCCTTGCGGTTTCAGAGAAGATTTTTGAAGTAATTTTGCTGTTTAGGTCTATATTAAGAATGTGACCCCCAGGGCGTGGCCAGTTTTGACCCCAGGGGCATCATTTGAACAATCTTTGTATAGGACCACTATACAATGTTACCAACCAAATACCAAACCTCTAGGCTCTGCGGTTTCAGAGGAGAAGATTTAAAAAGTCATTTTGCTATTTAAGTCTATACAAACCCTGTGACCCCTGGGGCGTGGTAAATTTTGACCCCAGGGGCATCATTTGAACAATCTTTGTAAAGGACCACTAGAGGATGCCAAATAAAAAATATGAAAGCTCTCAGCTATGCAGTTTAAGAGAAGAAGATTTTTAAAGTTTTCACTTTCTAAATCTATTTTTAGCTCTGGTGACCTACGTATGCAGCGGACCGAAACGATTTGAACAATTTTGAAAGAGGGTCACCCAATGATTATTCCTGTGAAGTTTGGTGAAAATCTGCCCAGCGGTTTAGGAGATGTTGTTTGAATGATAATGTTGACGCACGACGCACGACGGACAAAAGGTGATCACAAAAGCGCACCACGAGCACGCTGTGCTCAGGTGAGCTAAAAAGTGTTAATGATGTGCACGATTTTAGATACAACACTTCATTAATGTTAACGAATCGTCATATATACATATAACGGCAAAGCACAAGAGGTGCGTGCGAAAAATACGCGTAAAACACAAATATAATAAAATCCCCGTATTCGTTTAACTGTTTTCATATTCTCGTCGATATACTGTTCCTTTAAATTACACACGCACGAAATATCGTTCCATTTGAACAACAATAAATAACTCTATCGAATCAACATGCGTACATGGTTTAACAGCAGCGGGACAAGTCGGTCAATATAACCGTCTCCGTAGCCTAGTGATTAGGGCGTTCGCATACGGAGCGGGAGGTTGAAGGTTCGAGTCTCGCCCAGGGCTTGTTCTGATATGGCCGGTTGTCTACCCAGCAGCCAGTTAAATCGAATGGTACCGATTGCCTTTCTGCCAAGCGCCCGGCATATAGGATAGAAATTGGGTATAAAGGTGTTTATCAGTAACGGTGTCTCATACGTCAAAACTGGATGGCCCTTAATCGCTAGATGTGATACAGTAATAAAAACACTTTACTTTACTTTATAGACGTCAACATAACAGGAAACATGCGCACCATGACAGTTTATCCAACCAGGCGATACAACAGCGTAAGATACCCAACAGCGTAACACAATCAGGCGACACAACAACATAACACAACTAGGCGACAAAACATCGTAACACAACCAGGCGACACAACAGCGTAAGAAAACCAGGCGAAACAACAGCGTAAGACAACCAGGCGACACAACGACGTAACACAACCAGGCAACACAACAGCGTAAAACAATCAGGCGACACAACAGCGTAACGCAACCAGGCGATACAACAGCGTAAAACAATCAGGCGACACAACAGCGTAAAACAACCAAGAGACACAACAGCGTAACATAACCCAGCGACACAACCGCGTAACACAACCAAGCGACACAATAGCGTAACACAGCCTGGCGACACAACAGCGTAAACCAACCAGGCGACACAACAGCATAACACAACCAGGCGACACAACAGCGTAACATAACCAGGCAACACAACGACGGAACACAACCAGGCGACACAACGACGTTACACAACCAATCGATACAACAACGTAAAACAACCAAGCGAGACAACAGCGTAACACAACAAAGCGACACAACAGCGTAAAACCACCAAGCGACACAACAGCGTTGCACAACAAGGCGACAAAACGACGTAACACAACTAGGCGACACAACGACGTAACTCAACCAGGCGACACAACAGCATAACACAACCAAGCGACACAACAACGATAACCAACCAGGCGACACAACAACGGAACACAACCAAGCGTCACAACGACGGAACACAGCCAAGCGACACAACGATGGGACTCAAACAAGAGACATAACGACGGAACTCAACCAAGAGACATAACGGCCGGACACAACCAAACGACACGATGATGGGTCTCAACCAAGAGACACAACGACAGAACTCAACTAAGAGAAACAACGACACAACGACGGAACTCAACCAAATGACAAAACGACGGAAAACAACCAAGCGACACAAAGGCTGGACACAACAAAGCGATACAAGGGTCGGACACAACCAAGCGACACAACGACGGAATTCAACGAAGAGACACAGCGACAGAAGTCAACAAGGCGTCACAACAACGGGATACATCCACGCGACACAACGACGGAACACAACCAAGCGAAACAACGACGGAACTCAACCAAGCGAAACAACGACGGAATACAACAAAGCAACACAACGACGGAAGTCAACCAAGCGTCACACAAACCGAATACATCCAAGCCTCACAACGACGGAAGTCAACCAAGCGTCACAACAACGGAATACATCCATGTGTCACAACGACGGAACCCAACCAAGCGACACAACAATGGAACACAATCAGGCGACACAACGACGGAACACAGCCAAGCGACACGACGACGGCCGCACACAATTATGCGACATAACGTTTCATGAACCTAGCTTGTGCACATTTTGAGTTATCGAAGGATCAAGGCTTTCACTGACAGACGGACGGACGGTCCACTATGACTTTAGATTGTTTTTACAATGCTCACTTTCTTCGTTGAATTTTACAACATCAAAATCATACACGAAATAAAGTTGCATCATGATAGTTCTATGTGCTCAATTACCATAACTTTTGTTCCAACATCATCATGTCGCAGTGATGTAATTTATGTGATATCCGCCTTTCGATCGGAAGATCGTGAGTTTGATTCCTACTCCGGGAGCCTTCGAATTATCTTACTTAAAACTCAACGCGTAGTGGTTCTTCCCAGGTAACGGACTTGAAAGTATCTCAAAAAGCATTTGAATTTCGACACTCGATCTTTAATATATAAATATAATTTTAAACTAAACTTGACAGTCCATAATGACATTAAATTATGTTTGTACATTGCTGACTTTCTTTGTAAATGTTTTTCCAATTAAAATCAGCATAGGAGAAAAAAGTAGAGTAACTCTTGTTGTTGTACAAATACTTGTGTTGCCAAAGCAACCACAATTTAGTAAGACGTAGAAGGAAAACAATATGTATTATCACCTCATTGCTCACTCATTAAGCACATCAAGTTATTGCAGGATCTACATTTTCTCTGAGAAAGAGACAGTTATTACTTCTGGGGCCATATTCCAGAGAAACACCTTAAGTAGAATCCTATCCTTATATCACCATTTTTCATTAATTCCACAAAATTGGCTTAGTATGTATTAATTTTCAACTTATTATAAATTATTGTTTACACAACTGTAAATTTAAAATGCTGTATATAAAACAAGAGCTGTTTGTAAAAAAGTAATGCCCCCTCTAAGTTAAAATGGCTAAGAAGGCTAATATAGATAATCAAGGGCCATAACTCCACAGTTACTTCGACGATTTGGTTAATTATCTAATTTTACGGAGATAATAGGCCTACAAAGATTTTAACGAAGTTTGGTGAAGATCGGCTATGAACTGTCGGATTTAGAGAATATAAACGGCTAAAAAGGCCAATTTTAGATTATTCAATGACCATAACTCCGCAATTCCAGGGCCGATTTGGCTGATTATTGAACCTGATCAGATATTATTATAACAAACATTTTCATGAAGTTTGGTTAAGATCGAATGAAAGCTGTTGGACTTAGAAAGCCGAAACGACTAAAAAAGCCAATTTCAGATAATTCAAGGACAATAACTCCAAAATTTCTGTGGCAATTTGGCCGATAATTGAACATGACCTACCGTAGACCGTATATATTATTATTAGGGATGTCAACGAATAATCGAATATTCGAATATTCGAATACGTGACCGAATACTCGAATATTAAATACCCACAGACAGACCGACAGACATTCGAAGGATAGGGGGGTCATAATAATAGCTTTCAATAATTGGAACTAAATATTTTAAAGTAAACTTAAAATGTTTCTGGAATAGGGCTACATATTCCCTTTATACAATGTTGCTAAGATAAGTATGTCTCATGATATGTACAATAGTATCGGATTGGTAATAAATTAAAATTATTATTATCATTACGGTATTATTATTATTATTATTATTATTATTATTATTATTATTATTACCGAAGATGATACTAAGAAATTGTTAAACTAATATTCTAACACGATACTCGTTAATTTTTCTATAGAAAAATAACAAAATTATCGTTAATAAACTACCAAATTAACAACGCAAAAAGAAGCGTGGATATTAAACAACACTAGCTAACGCCCTCGTGGTTTAATTCCTACGCATCAGAATTCCAAATCGTTGTTTACTGGCCGAGAAACAACGATAAATCGAAAAGTATTTATTAAATCGTTCAGAACGTGTAATAGGGTTGTCCTGCAACATCATGATATCCTCGTGCACAGTATACATGTACAGTCATGAAAGTTGCCTGCTCGATTGATTACAGCAAAGCACGAGGAAATCGTGAAAATCGCGTGTCATACAGAAAAGCTATTTTTAGATTCCGGCAGTTTCTGGTTTAAAATATGATGTCTACAAAAGACATATGGGATCGTATTCCAGAAACATCTTAAGTTTACCTTATAGTATTGTCACTTAAGTTTTGATTTTTGTATGTACTTAAAAAACTACATGAAATCAAATTAAAGCGAAGTTAATAGTAGTTAGTTGGAAAGTAGTGAATTCTAAGCAAGATTTCATGTACATACGGAATAAAATGCTAAAGACAAATGATGTCTTTAGGCTTAGGATAAGATTTTACTTAAGGTGTTTCTGAAATATGTACCATGAGGTCATAATTAGATAGATTCCTAAGTAAAAATAAGCAAAAATAACAATATGAGTTTGAGACACTATGCTTCGGAACATGTGCATGCTGACAAATACATTAATAACAAAAGCTGTTTGTAAAAAAGCTAAAACGGCTTAATTTAGATAATCAAGGGCCATAACTCCACAGTTACTGGGACGATTTGGTTGATTATCAAACTTAACAGAGATAATACACCCACAAAGATTTTCACCAAGTTTGATGAAGATCGGCTATGAACTGTTGGACATAGAGACAGAAACGGCTTAAAAGGCCATTTTTATATACCGGTAAATTAAGGGCAATAACTCCACATTTCCTGTGACAATGTGGCTGATTATGGAACTTGACCTAGATATTATTATTACAAACATTGTCATGAAGTTTGGTGAAGATTGGATAAAAAAAACTGTTGAACTCAGAGAGCGGACACGGCGAAAAAGCCTAATTTTAAATATTCAAGGGCCATAACTCCACAATTCTTGGGGCGATTTGGCTGATTATCGCACTTGTCCTAGATATTATTATTACAAACATTTTCATGAAGTTTAGTGAAGATCGGATGAAAACTGTTGGACTTAGAGAGCGGAAACGGCTAAAAAGCCAATTTTAGATAATTCATCGGCCATAACTCCACAATTGATGATTATAGAACTAGACCTAGATATTATGCCCACAAACATTTTCTTGAAGTTTGATGAAGATCAGATGAAAACTGTTGAACTGAGACAGCGGAAACGAAGTTGTCTACCGACACACCGACATTAACTTTTTGTGACAAAATCTTCAAACAACGCATTTCTTTGCCAGAAAATCCAGAGGTAACATTTTAGAATAATGGGATTTTTCTGAATTTGCGACTACGACTTGTCATAAATACCAGGCTTATTTGAGTTCCGGATTTTAGTATAAATTGTTCCGATAGATTTCCGTAAGTTTGATGATTGTGCTATTACATGTATTATAATAGCTTTAAGTTTATGTTACCACTGTATTTTATACATTGTACTTCGTTCGCATACATTTCCTCAAACAAGCTATTTCACAATCCCATACTTACTAAAGACTATTCTTGAAATTGTTCTATTATAATAACGCTGTTAATGTGAGTAACACTTGGTACCTACCGGTATGCAAATTTAAGCATTCTTTATTCAGGCTAAATGGCATTAGTACTCGGCATATTTGCAAACGCATAATTTTTTCCCAGAGACTAAGTCTATTCTTTACTTTTTAGTCTAATAATGGGTTCTTGAATACGGGCCAGGTCGCTTCCAACACTCATTTTAACTCGGAAAAGCTGTGGCCTCCTAACTGCAAATTAACATCGCAGACGTTGTGTTGGTATTTTTTTATTAAGAAATAATTTTTAATTAATCGTTGTTTATCGGTCAATATACAACAATTTGGAGTTCTGATGCAACAAACAGTTGTTTATTGACCGATAAACCACGATAATGCGAAAATTATTCCGATTCTTACATGATTGAAGATATATTTTTGAAATTGTAATTGGAACTACTTTTTACTATGCACCGCTCAGTATCGGGATTACTTTTTGCGTAGTTATTGGGTAGTTTAACAACAATAATTTTGTTCTTATCTATAGAAAAATTAGCAAGTATCATGTTAGAATTTTTACCCAAGCTGGTAGGTGTACATGATCATACGTGTCTACGTTTTCAGATGGATTAAAATGATGAAGACTATGTTACGTCTAATGAAATAAGTTAAATGTCGTATTATTGTACAAAATAAACACTTGCTGTAAACTCAGAACATTTAAACGAGCAAGCCGCCAACAGATGGATATAAATGCCTGGAATTAACTGTTATAAAAGCACGTGTCAGTAATTAACAACAATCACAAATTCAATAAAATATGGATTATATTTAAATTTGTTCCAAATTAGATTTAAATCTAGTTTATTACTGTCACTGTAAACAATTTCAACCCTTTTAATATAAAACAAATCAACTTGCATTTGTAGTTACTTCAATCAAATACATAAATAAACCCTCAAATAAATCAGGCAAGTACAGTTTAAGTGTTCACGGTCTTTGTCCGAATTGCAAGTCCTCCAACAGGTTATTGAATGTTGAAAAAATAGTTTACTAATAAAATGTAAATTTAAAAATGTAATTTAAAGAGACTTGTTCACAGATTTTTCGCAATTTAAGTAAATGTCATTAAATGTCTTAACTGCAAAAAAAAACAGCAGCATCTGGAGATATCTAAAACAAATATTATATAAAGAACAAGCGCTGTCAGAGGTCAGCGCGCTCGACTATTCGAAGTATTTCAGTTGGTACATATTTTTGAAAGTGGAAGGGACCTACATTTGTTGAAAAACAAAGCTGAGTTATAGCATTTATTTCATCAATTTATTCCAAGTTTCGAGTGAACACCTTATGTACTTTAGAAATTATAAGACTTTGGAACAAAAACTTTAAATCTGCTGCGTCACAGATTGGAAAATTGACAAAAATGGAAAAAAAAAAATGTTTCAAATCTAGAAAAACAATATATTATTAAATAGAACTGACTAAAATAACATTGTTGACACATTAACAAAAGTTCCCAACACCTTGGTTTAATCATTACAACGCATTCTTTCAATCCGATTTCAAAAGCGTTCGAGACGCTTTTTAACTATTTATAGCTCGTAGGTTGTTGTTGTAAAATTATCACGTGATCCAAACAGCCAATTAATTTCGCTTCCGGAGTCCCGTTGTTTACAAAACATAAGTCCGAATTTACAAGTAGCGCTCCGTGCAAATGACTTTAGAGGCGCGGTTAGAGCATCCGCCTCTCACGCAGAGGACCCGGGTCCAATGCCCGCAAGTGCTCATAATTATTTATGTTCATTTCAATGCTGTTAGAAGTAATCTTTGTTTGCACGATATCTTTCAAATATTTTTGGTGAAATAAAGAGATATGTCAATAAACGTAAATTAAAAAAAATCATATACAATACTATATTATCTCTCGTTTTAATCAGCTATTGGAATCGCATCTGGCGTGTTAATAAACAGTCCGAAATTACCATTACTCAGTAGCACACACCGACTAGTCCTAGTCTATTTTTAGACGGGCTTTCTCAAAAGAGTCGTCTGCTATCATTTGCATTGTTATTATACTATTAAGCGGTGATTCATTGACTGTATTTGATGACTATCATATTATTTACATTACAAACAACTTTTATGGCCTCCTTCATATCTGTCTAATCATCTGTGAAGTAGCAGCATTGACCTGAAAATCTATATAAAAAGTGGGCAAACCTCTGCCAAAATACAACAAAGTGTTAAAGAGATTATAGCAAATGATGCTGGAGTTCATTAAAAGGATGTATTCAAAGTTTCAAATACATACCTTCTGTTGTTTGTAAATTATAAGACTTTTGAATAAAAACTTACACTGAAAATCTATGTGAAAAGGCGGTTAACTCTGTCAAAATACAAAACAGGGTTATATGGATTGTGGCACCGGATGATGAAGTTGATGACAAAGGTATTTGCCAAGTTTCAATTTAATAACCTATCAAGTTTTGAAGTTATAAAACTCTTGAATAGAAAGTTAAATATAAAAAAGCTGTGTGCAAAAGGGACATTACTATGCCAAAATACAAAACAGTTATAGGGAATGTTGCACCTGATGCTTGAGTTGATGGTTAAGGTATATTCCATGTTTCAAGAGAATAGCCTATGAAGTTTTGAATTTACAAGACATTTGAATAAAAACTAACCGAAAATATATGTGAAAAAGAGGCATAATTCTGTTAAAATACAAAACTTTGTTATGGGGAATGCTAATATTTGAATATTAACTTTGACCAGAAAATCTATGTGAAGAATGGCATAACTCTGTCAGTATTCAAAACTGAGTTATGGGAATTGATGCTGGAGTTGATGACAAAGTTATGTTCCAAGTTTCAAGTGAATAACTTATGTATTTTTGAAGTAACAAGACTTCTGAATAAAAACTTTAACCAAGATCAGACGCCGACGCCGACACCGACGCTGGGGGTAGTAGGAAAGCTCACCTATTCTTCGAATAGTCGAACTAAAAACAGGAAAATTAAAAAAAATGCCATCGCCGGGATTCGAACCCGGGACCTTTGAGTTCAAAATTCTCGTGCCATTCGGCCATTCGGACTTATACATGTTGCTTGTAAGTGATACGCGTGTTTTCCAAAATACCGACGTAAACGCTTTATTATTTTATCCATTTGAATTCATGATTATCCATAAACGAAACGATATTTCCAAGATATTTCTTAGTCATGAGTGTTATTTCGCTTGACTGTATATGATGTGTAATTTCTTTTTGAAATATATGACAAACATTTTGAAAATTGTCAATTTGCCAATCCGTGAACAGGTCCCTTTAAGCTTACATTATTATCCCATTTACTTCAATATAGGGGAAGCCACTGCTGCCTGGAGTTTGCACAGGAGTAAATTCCAGTTGTCTCCCTTGCAATGGACAGAATCCGTTTGTTCACTAGTTAATTTTCATGTTTGCTCGAAATTTATATGCATTCTGTTTCGGTTGCGAATACAATAATCATAAATGAATCGGTTTATAATATTTTAACTTTAATTCTATCATATTTTCTAATGAACATTGCTGAATCGCCCAACAGACTTAGGGAAAGACTAGCGCTCCAGCATACTGGAGAAAGACTAGCGCTCCAACATACTGGAGAAAGACTAGCGCTCCAACATACTGGAGAAAGACTAGCGCTCCAACATACTTAGGGAAAGACTAGCGCTCCAACATACTGGAGAAAGACTAGCGCTCCAACATACTGGAGAAAGACTAGCGCTCCAACATACTGGACAAAGACTGGCGCTCCAACATACTGGAGAAAGACTGGCGCTCCAACATACTGGAGAAAGACTAGCGCTCCAACATACTGGAGAAAGACTAGCGCTCCAACATACTGGAGAAAGACTGGCGCTCCAACATACTGGAGAAAGACTAGCGCTCCAACATACTTAGGGAAAGACTAGCGCTCCAACATACTTAGGGAAAGACTAGCGCTCCAACATACTTAGGGAAAGACTAGCGCTCCAACATACTGGAGAAGACTAGCGCTCCAACAGACTGGAGAAAGACTAACGCTCCAACATACTTAGGGAAAGATTAGCGCTCCAACATACTTAGGGAAAGACTAGCGCTCCAACAGACTGGAGAAAGACTAGCGCTCTAACAGACTGGAGAAAGACTAGCGCTCCAACATACTTAGGGAAAGACTAGCGCTCCAAAATACTTAGGGAAAGACTAGCGCTCCAACATACTTAGGGAAAGACTAGCGCTCCAACATACTGGAGAAAGACTAGCGCTCCAACATACATAGGGAAAGACTAGCGCTACAACAGACTTAGGGAAAGACTAGCGCTCCAACATACTGGAGAAAGACTAGCGCTCCAACATACTGGAGAAAGACTAGCGCTCCAACATACTGGACAAAGACTGGCGCTCCAACATACTGGAGAAAGACTGGCGCTCCAACATACTGGAGAAAGACTAGCGCTCCAACATACTGGAGAAATAATAGCGCTCCAACATACTGGAGAAAGACTGGCGCTCCAACATACTGGAGAAAGACTAGCGCTCCAACATACTTAGGGAAAGACTAGCGCTCCAACATACTTAGGGAAAGACTAGCGCTCCAACATACTTAGGGAAAGACTAGCGCTCCAACATACTGGAGAAGACTAGCGCTCCAACAGACTGGAGAAAGACTAGCGCTCCAACATACTTAGGGAAAGATTAGCGCTCCAACATACTTAGGGAAAGACTAGCGCTCCAACAGACTGGAGAAAGACTAGCGCTCCAACAGACTGGAGAAAGACTAGCGCTCCAACATACTTAGGGAAAGACTAGCACTCCAACATACTTAGGGAAAGACTAGCGCTCCAACATACTTAGGGAAAGACTAGCGCTCCAACATACTGGAGAAAGACTAGCGCTCCAACATACTTAGGGAAAGACTAGCGCTACAACATACTTAGGGAAAGACTAGCGCTCCAACATACTGGAGAAAGACTAGCGCTCCAACATACTGGAGAAAGAATAGTGCTCCAACATACTTAGGGAAAGACTAGCGCTCCAACAGACTGGAGAAAGACTAGCGCTCCAACATACTTAGGGAAAGACTAGCGCTCCAACATACTGGAGAAAGACTAGCGCCCCAACATACTTAGGGAAAGACCAGCGCTCCAACAGACTTCGATAAAGACTAGCGCTCCAACAGACTGGAGAACGACTAGCGCCCCAACAGACTTGGAGAAAGACTAGCGCTCCAACATACTGGAGAAAGACTAGCGTTCGAACATACTTCGATAAAGACTAGCGCTCCAACAGACTTGGATAAAGACTAGCGCTCCAACACACTTAGAGTATCCCTATAGCTCCACAGTTAGAGGAAGACAATCACTCCAACAGACTTGGATAAAGACAAGCTCTCCAACAGACTTGGAGAAAGACAAGCGCTCCAACACACTTAGAGAAGACTAGCGCTCCAACAGACTTGGAGAAAGACAAGCGCTCCAACACACTTAGAGAAGAGTAGCGCTCCAACAGACTTGGAGAAAGACAAGCGCTCCAACACACTTAGAGAAGACA
>JAPFQT010000515.1:0-83344 GCA_027627225.1 Congeria kusceri
TCATTTTGGATGCATGAGCAATTTGAACCAACACACACCACTGCATTTTTAAAAGAATCTTGTTTATCGTTGTTGTGTTAACTTTAATTGATATTGATAATTCTGCTACATTGTGAAAGCGTTGTGTCATTCTATTGCAGTATTGCCTCAAATGTTCAGTTAAGCATCAGTCTCACTGGTTGAAGTTGTGAACACATTTTAAATAATGGCGAACTTAACTGTTCATAAATGTAGTAGATGTATACACAATTTTAACTTGGAATAAAAGAGTGTACATCTAGTAGGTAAACTTTGGAACATGTATAGCTGTTTCAGTGGTTTTCTTTATGTAAAGTACACTGAAATTTTTCTTCATATGTAAATTATGAAAATTTAAACTTTCAGGTTTCCACCACTAAAATGGTATTTGAGATGTGACAGTATATAAGAAGTAAAATTAAATTGTAGCACGTCTTGTTAATAAGACTGATAAGACTTCCGGTAGCTCAAAATTATTCTAAGCATTAGCATAGATCTATATTTTGGCTATAGTTCAAAAGGCTAACCCCGCACTAAATGGTATGATGGTAATACCAGGCTACTGTCTAAACAGTGTAACTCCGTTAACATAAGGCCTCTTGAACAGTATAACCTGAGTCGTATCGGATGTATACAAAGCATAAATGTAGATTGAGCACCCGGTCCAGTGGACCTATATGTCACCATCAATAAATATGTCATTAAATTTCGTTTTATATAAATATTTACAAAACCCTTTAGCATAAGCATGATATGGGCAATAATGAATATAAAACTAAAAGTACGACTTAATGACGTATTGACTGGAAAAAATACATGTTTAATACCATTTAAAGCCACCAAAGATAATAATTTACGCAACTTTCAGTGTAAGATTCTACATTGTATATTACCCACTAATGCATACCGGTACAAATGTAAGCTAACAGCTTCTAATCTTTGTTCATTTTGTGCAAGTTATAAAGAAACTATTACACATGTTTTATTAGAATGTAATATTGTACAACACATTTAAGCAGTAAAGAATTACATATTGATCTGAATGTGAAAGATATTGTGCTTGGAACACATAAAGGTGGCGCTAATAATTCAGTTATAAACTATACACGTATTCTGATGAAGTCATATATATTTTAGCATTAAATCAAGAGCCGAAAATCCAAATATCGAGCCTTTGAAAAATGCTCTCAGAATGAAAATAAATTTAGAAGAGCAGATTGCTTTTGAAAAATATATAATTGATCTGCATTATAAAAAATGGCAGAAATTTGCACATCCTAATACTTCGAAGTGAATCTTGCCTATTTTTGTCTTTTTCCCCCTTTTTAGCTCACCTGAGCACCTTAGCTCACCGTCCGTCGTCCGTATGCCGTCAACAATTTGGAACGTTATAGCGATAAAGACTACATTTTTTATTCAATCTTGACCAAAATTGCACAGTTTGTGTATGACCATAAAATCTTGGACGGCTTAGATAATGGGCCCGATCGGACCAGGAACACCAGAGTTATTGTCTCAAATACAAGTATTCCTGAATAACTCACCTGGTAAAGGGAGGTAAATGAGGTATCAGGAAGATAGGTGCTATAAATGTGTTATTTCCCTTTAGTCACAGATATAACCCAGATAGTAGAGTCTGCTTATCATAAAAATCAATACATCACTATGAGTCAACATGATACTTCTATTTTAGATCAGCATCATTACACATAGTAATATATGTATAGCCTGCTTTTGACCTATTTGTGCAGCAGTAATATTTTCCACTGTCTGTCTTGGGAAACAGTCAGGAAAAAGATGTAAACAACAATAAATAGCTAAAATTAATGTTGTAAACCTCAGAATATAGGCTTTATTTCATGTGCTTGTAAGGGTTAAATATTTTCTGTAGTTTTTGGACTGTTAGTAACTTATTCAGTATCATTTAATCATGTAATTTGTGGACTGACTTATACCTTTGATTTGTGATTTTAGAAACTCAGGTAATTATCTTACATGATTTTTGAAGCTGATTTATTATTCTCTTTAATTGAAAAATACTTCTACACTGTTTTGACTCAAAATTGGTGTGATTATTAGTAAGTTTTTACACAATCAACTAAAAGGTTGTATAGTTATTTATAATTTAATCTGACAATGTTGATAGGTGTATGGTTCTTAATGTTAACAATGCGTATTCCAATATAACATAGAAATTTCCCTTTTCGTAAGAGTACATTTGAAATGTATGACTCAGAATGATTAGTAAGTTTTTACGCACAACAACTTAAAGGTTTTATAGTTATTTGTAATTTATTCTGACAATGTTGATAGTCGTATGGTTGTTAATGTTAACAATGCGTATTCCAATATAACATAGAAATTTCCCTTTTCGTAAGAGTACATTTGAAATGTATGACTCAGAATGATTAGTAAGTTTTTACGCACAACAACTTAAAGGTTTTATAGTTATTTGTAATTTAATCTGACTGTTGATAGTCGTATGGTTGTTAATGTTAACAATAAGTATTCCTATGTAACATAGAAATTTTCTTCTCCTAAGAGTACATTTGAAAAGTTTGTTTGTTTGGATTTTTCACCTTATTTACCAGTAATTCAGTGATATAATGGCGGTCAGTTAACCTACTCACATCTTTTTCTGGGCAAACTAAGCCGATGTAAGTGGAATCAGAGGTATGCGGAGAATGCCGTAGAAATTATTTCAAAACCAATCCCCACACAAGTTATGTGGCCGGGCTGGGGCTTGAACTCACGAACCCTTGATTGAGAGTATAGCGCTCTACCAACTGAGCTAGATGGGCCCGCAAAACCGAAATAATCCACTTGGTTTGATACATTTATATTGTGGCATTATGATGATACTTAAGAAGTTTTCGTAAGGTGTTGTAACTATAGAGTGTCACTGTATGTACTAGTTTCAAACCTGTAAGGGTTTATCATTGCTTATGGACTTCGTTGCAAAAACATTTCAAACATTTTTGAAAACAACAATATAGAACAATATGTCAATCACTGATACCCAAAGTTGAACTGATATCAAATCGGTCTGTGCACTGGTGTTAATAAATAAGTTATTATTTTAATTCAAACATAAACATATACCGGTATGTGAAAAAAAGATAGTAGTATCCAATTATAAGCTTTTTTTGTATTTTTAGCTCACCTGAGCACGAAGTGCTCTGTGAGCTATTGGTATAGAGGACCTCTCCGACGTCGTCCGTCGTCCATCCTCCGTATGCCGTCAACAATTTGGACCGTTATCGCGATAAAGACTACATGTTTTATTCAATCTTGACCTAACTTGCACAGTTTGTGTATGACCATAACATCTCGGATGGGATTGTTATTGGGTCAGACCACACAAGTAACACCAGAGTTATTGCCCCTTTTTCATGCAAAAAAAGTGCCTAAATGCCCTTTTCCAACGTATGGACTTTATTTTCCTCCCATCCAATTGTGTATGACCATCAGATCTCAGCAGACGCCAAAAAGGGCCAGATCGTGTTTTAAACACCAGAGTTATTGCCCTTTGTTTATTTAAAAAATATACAAAAATTGACATTATTCAAGATAGAGACTTCATTTTTGATCAAAATCTTTACCAATCTTGCACAGTTTGTCTAGTATCATGAGATGACAGTTAAAGTCGAATATAAGTAAGATCGGACCAGAAACACCAGACTTATTGCCCCTTGTTTGTGAAAAAAATATGCAAAAATGGACATTATTCATGATAGAGACTTCATTTTTCATCCAATCTTCGCCAATCTTTTAGAGTTTGTCTATGACCATACGATTAAAGGTAAAGTCAAATATAAGCAAGATCGGACCAGAAACACAAGAGTTATTGCCCTTTGTTTGTGAAAAATGTTTTGCAAAAATGGACATTATACAGCATAGAGACATCAATTTTCATCCAGTCTTCACCAATCGTGTACAGTTTGTCTATGAATGTAGGACTACAGGTGATGTCGAATATAAGCATGATCGGGCCAGAAAAACCAAAGTTATTGCCCCTTCTGTTTGGAAAAAAACTTCAACAAGTTATCAATGATTGGCTTGAATACACGATTTTTGATTCCATGTTGACCAAACTTACACAGTTTTCGCATGACCATAAAAATTGATTGATAAAATTTGATTTCCAACAGATGCAAGACATGCCTGCAGTTATTTGTACATGCAACATTGCTGTCTTCAGAGCCTGCATTAACATCATTTATCATCATTGGACAGAAAATTATCAAAGAAAAAGCAAACATTTACCTTATAGCACAGCCATCACAATTATCGCATTGCAACTAGTTCTCCATAACTGTTTGCGAAAAAGACATCAACATGTACTGTTTCTGCATTTTCCAGAATTGTCAATGACTTAATGAAAAAGGGTAAGGTTAGAATATCGAGAAAAATGAATTACCAGGTTAACTACAGAAGGCAGGATAGGCATCGGTATCACACATGTCGATTGCCAGCTAGGTAAATGCATCTGTATTCCATCTATCAACTGCCAGTTGAATAACTGAAGTAGGCCAGACAGGCATTTGTATAGCGCCTGTGAATTGCCAGGTTAACGACAGAAGGCAGGATAGGCATCGGTATCACACATGTCGATTGCCAGCTAGGTCAACAAAAGTAAGATATCTGTCGGATGTGGGTCTGTTTGTAGGCAATGTCATTCAGATGTCAGAGCTGGTCTCTGTCATTGCGTGAACTCAGGTGAGCGCTTTGGGCAATCATGGCCTTCTTGTTTAGACCTTTGAGCTCGAAGTATGACCTTGGCTTTAAAGGTAGCCATCAGTTTCTTGCACACGACACACCGTCTGATTTAAATTAACATTTGTGCCAAGTAATTTTAAAATATGCCAATGCATGGGGAAGTTAGATTTTGGACCAGTTTCAGGACGGACCGACCAATCGACAGACAGACCAACGGGGCAAAGTGATTCGTATATGGCCCCTTTCCCTCTACTTACTGGTAGAGGGGGTATAATTATCAAACGAAAGAAGTTATTACCGGTAAATAGTGTTTCTCAGTAATATGACTAAACTTTCTTAAATGTTATGTTTGAGTCCTGACATGCGATTTAATCAGTAATCCACACATAGATTTATGTTTAGATAATATAATGAAGTAGCTTTAAACATTAATAAACTTAAGAATACATGGGTGTATTGTCTGGGTGGGTTTTTAATATTGTTGAATAAATAATTCATAACATTACCAGATAGTTGTTTATGGTTGCTATTTACTTATGGGAACATGTGTAAAAAAAAATCCATGTAGAAAAAATAAGGGAAATTAAAAATCATATTTAGTTTAAAACGATTAATTTAAGTTTTAGTGTGTAGAAAGCTTGACTGTTATTGAGATATTTTGATAATGAATTAATAATTAATCTGTTTCCAGAATAGAATCAGTACTGGGTGTCTTTTTGAGAAAGACCATTCAAACGCTCAATTAATAGGGGTTATACTCAGAATCGCTCAATCAAAAGGCAGACACCATATCCATTACACCTCTGCAACTCAAGGAAAATTCACAATGTTTATTTCCAACTGACTGCCACAATAAAAACATGTGGCTACCAATTTGAATTTCTAAGCAACAACCAGTGTATACATGTACAATATGGCCAGAATGGAAAAATGGCGGCCACATGATAATACAGTGAATCCACCATTCCTTAGTAACCTGGTTACCCATTAATAAATAGATAAATGCTTTGAAGACCTCCAGTGGCAAACCTTTAAAAGGCTAGAACAATGTAAAAACCTTCTATATTACAAGGGTTATCATATTTGCATTCAGAATTATATGCAAATTCAGTATATTTTCAGAATACTTTATGTAGACTACTGTAGTGTTTGTAGCTTTTTTCACATAGTTCCAACTTTGCATGCATATTGCAAACAAGAAAAGTTTAAACAATGTGTGGTGTGTACAGTTTTATTGCAAACACAGCTATATACATGTATATATATAATGAAATAAACATATTACAACAATAATTATATAAACGTAGTATTCTTTATTGTATATAACCTGGTTGTTCACCACTGGGTTTGTCCACATATGTGGTCAAGAGAAATAGCTGGAAAATAGATATTTCTGAAAAATCATTGGCTGTTAAACCTGAAAGAAGAAAAAAAACTATTTAAATAGGACTTGACAAATGATTTTACATATTTCTAAATTATGTCAACACTATTTCTCTTTAAATAAGAAAAACTGTAATACCTAACAAATAAACAAGTACATAACAGTGTTATATTCATTATTAAAATAAATCATTAAGTTCTCTTAAAATTAAAATATCAGACTATTACATCTAGATCTAATTGATTATTTAACCCATTTATACAATTAAAATACTAACATCAGTTTTTCTTATTGAAACATAATCACTGTTGTTAGGCATCGAAAAGTAATATTTTGCTGGTAGCTGGTCATCTAAATTTGCACTTGACCGGCGACAAAATGGCAAATTTCCCTTCTGGCAAGTGGATTTTAAAGAAAAATTACAACAAACAGCATAAAAAATAAAAGAGTACAGAAAGCTAATTCACAGTGAACATGAATGACTTGTGTTTAAACATGGCTAACATTGGTTTTTACACATGGAAATTTCAGGGCAATTAGACTATATTCTAACAGACTGCAGTCATTTTAAACAAATACATGGAGCAAAATATTCATAGTGTCTTTACAAGAATTGAATTTTCATTGTTTATATACCTGTCTTTCCAGGCTCCCATTTTCCAACATTTTTTGCTAATGGTGCCTCTGCAGTCTAATGCCAGTATCAATCCAGATTTTAAGAATAAATGAAGATTGTTGTTATTTAAGCACTGCACAACACCATTATCCATGATGATGCATGATAGTAATACACGCACCTTCTAGGATAAATGTATTGGCATACTTAATCCATCTATACGGTTAGTACATTTCAAGCTGAGTTGTATTAACTGCCATCAATTTTTGCAATTCATTTGTCAGATACGTAAACTTTGTAATTAGCAGAAATATTTTTATCCGAATTACAATTATATTCCACGAAAGAATATAGTTATTGTATATAATTAGAGAGAATATTTACAAGACCAAAATAAAACAATATAAATGTGACGATTTTTCCTCAGATTATCAAATTAAAAGCCTAATTATGGATAACCTTGCTAAGAAAACATAGCAATGTTTACAATCGACGACCGCACCAATATGGCGGACGCGCAGACGCATTTCACTCGCATACGGGTAATAGGCGATGCGGCATCTAGGTTTATTAATTTATGATGCGGCCAAATCATAAACATCCGGAAAAAATGATTACTTTCAGTTTCGCAATGCCCCTTTTGCTATTAAAAAGGTAATGGTATACAGTACCGTTTAAGCGTTGAAGTTTCGTGTATTTCATTTCGTTTAAATAATTACAAAAAAAAAGAAAACGTGAAAGCCTTAATTTTATGAGGTAAAAACGCACCCGATAACGTCATTTGACATGTGCGGCATAAATAAAATTGACGTATACACCTCCCTCACCCACCCCTCGGGACAGGATCGCCTGAAAAAATATCAAGTTGCAAGCGCTGTTGATAAATCTGTTGTAAGCGCGTATCATTTTTAAGCTTTATCAGTTATGTAATGCTGAATTTTTAATGTCAAACATTAAAGATATTTTGAATTTTATACAGAATATTGCTATATATTTATTAATGTCCATGTTTTGTCATTGTGTGGTTAACAAATCTTGGTTGTGTAAAACACTGGTTGACTAGTAAGTTATTACTGACAGGTACCAAAAACCACTGATACAACTTTGTCGGACTACTGACAAAGCTTGAAAGGGGTAAACAGGTCTGCAAATCGTTACAGTCCGCTGCATATGTAGGTCACCAGAGCTAACAATAGATTTAAAAAGAGTAAACTTTAAAAATATTTTTCTCTGAAACCGCAGGGCCCAAAGGTTTCATATTTGGTTTGTAGCATCCTATAGTGGTCCTCTACAAAGATTTTTCAAACTATGCACCTGGGGCCAAAACGGGCCACGCCCAGGGGTCACATGGTTTATATAGAATACATAGCAAAATGACTGCTAAAATCTTCTCTGAAACCACAAGGCCCAGAGGTTTCATATTTGGTATGTAACATCCTATGGTGGTCCTCTATAAAGATTGTTCAAATTATGCCCCCGGGGTCAAAACTGGCCACGCCCCGGGGGTCATATGGTTTATATAGAATATATAGCAAAATGACTTTAAAAATATTATCCTCTGAAACCGCAAGGCCCAGAGGTTTCATATCTGGTATGTAACATCCTTTCGTGGTCCTTTACAAAGTTTGTTCAAATTATGCCCCTGGGGTTAAAACGGGCCACGCCCCGGGGTCACATGGTTTATATAGAAAAATGACTTAAAAAATCTTCTCCTCTGAAACCACAAGGCCCAGAGGTTTCATATTTGGTATGTAACATCCTTTAGTGGTCCTCTACACAGATTGTTTAAATTATGCCCCTGGGGTCAAAACTGGCCACGCCCCGGGGGTCACACGGTTTATATAGAATATATATAAAAGGATTTAAAAAATCTTTTCCTCTGAAACCGCAAGGCCCAGAGGTTTCATATTTGGTATGTAACATCCTTTAGTAGTCCTTTACAAATGTTGTTCTCATTAGTCACCTGGGGTCAAAACCGGCCACGCCCCGGGTTTCATATGGTTTTGATAGAATATATAGCACAGTGACTTTAAAAATCTTCTCCTCTGAAACCGCAAGGCCCAGAGGTTTCATATCTGGTATGTAACATCCTTTAGCGGTCCTTTACAAAGTTTGTTCAAATTGCCCCTGGAGTCAAAACGGGCCACGCCCCGGGGGTCATATGGTTTATATAGAAAATAAAGCAAAATGACTTAACAAATCTTCTCCTCTGAAACCACAAGGCCCAGAGGTTTCATATTTGGTACGTCACATCCTATAGTGGTCCTCTATACAGATTGTTCAAATTATGCCGGTGTGGTCAAAACTGGCCACGCCCCGGGGATCACATGGTTTATATAGAATATATAGCGTAATGATTTTAAAAATATTCTCCTCTGAAACCGCAAGGCCCAGAAGTTTCATATTTGGTATGTAACAAATGGACTTTAGTGGTCTTTTACAAATTTTGCTCTTATTATTCACCTGGGGTCAAAAAGGGCTGCGCCCCGGGGGCATATTGTGTATATAGAATATATAGCACAATGCCTTTAAAAATCATCTCCTCTGAAACCACAAGACCCAGAGGTTTCAGATTTGGTATGTAACATCCTATAGTGTTCTTCTACAAAGAGTTTTCAAATTATGTCCCTGGGGTCAACACTGGCCACGCCCCGGGGGTCACATGGTTTATATAAACTTAAATAGCAAAATGTCTTTAAAAATCTTCCCTGAAACCGCAAGGCCCAGAGGTTTCGTATTTGGTATGTCACAACCTCAAGTGGTCCTCTACAAAGATTGTTCAGTTTATGCCCCATGGGTCAAAACCGATCACACCCCAGGGGTCACATGGTTTATATACACTTATATAGCAAAATGACTTAACAATTCTTTTCCTCCGAAACTGCAAGGCCTAGAGGTTTCATATTTGGAATGTGACATCCGTATAGTGGTCCTCTACCAATATTTTTTAAATTATGCCCCTGGGGTCAAATCTGGTCAGGCCCCGGGGGTCACATGGTTTATATAGACTTAAATAGCAAACAGAATCTTTTTTGAAATGGCAAAGCCCACAGCTTTCCAATATTTGGTACGTAACATTGTATAGTGGTCCCCTCCAAAGATTGTTCAAATTATGCCCCTGGGGTCAAATCTGGGGGCACCCCGAGGGGTCACATGCTTTATATAGACTTAAATAGCAAAGTTACTTAAAAAATCTTTACCTGAAACCGCAAGGCCCAGGTTTTTCAACATTGTTAATATTATGCCCCTGGGATAAACATAAGCCACGCCTTGGGGATGCAAATTCCAATTTGTTTACAAGGTCTCAGGTGAGCGTCCTAGGGCCCTAAGGTTCCTCTTGTTTTTCTCATATTTTGATCCCTGTTAAAAAAAAACACACCAAAACTTTCTAGACATACTTATGAATCGCTAAATATGTTGTATGTTGTTATGATCAAATATGTCTATGGAAATAAATAAATTTGGAATAACAAGAAAATCATGCCCATAAAAACAATCCTTGAAAGATGATGTTGAAAATGAAAAATGTATGTCTACTTTTAAAGTACCGCTCTTAACTACAGTAATGATCCTTGGGTGACCCTCTTTCAATTTTTTTTAATCGTCCCGGTCCGCTGCATATGTCGGTCACCAGAGCTAAAAACATATTAAAAAATCTTCTTCTCCGAAACCACAAGGCTTAGAGCTTTCATATTTGACATGTGACATCCTCTAGTGGTCCTCTACAAAGATTTTCCAAATGATGTCCCTGGGGTCAAAACTGGCCACGCCCCGGGGGTCACATGGTTTATACAGACTTGTATAGCAAAATGACTTTAAAAATCCTCTTCTCTGAAACCGCAAGGCCTAGAGGTTTCATATTTGGTATGAAACATTGTATAGCGGTCCTCTACAAAGATTGTTCAAATGATGGCCCGCCCTTGGGTCAAAACTAGCCACATCGTGGGGATCACATGTTTTACATAGACTTGAATAGCAAAATGACTTTAAAAATCTTCTCCTTCGAAAACGCAAGGCCCAGAGGTTTCATATTTGGTGTGTAACATTGTATAGTGGGCCTCTACAAAGATTGTTCAAATGATACCCCTGGGGTCAAAACTGGCCACGCCCCAGGGGTCACATGGTTTATATAGACTGAAAAAGCAGAATGAATGAAAAGATCTTCTTCTTTGAAACCGGAAGTCCTAGAAGTTTCATACTTGGTATGTAATATTGTATGGTGGTCCTCTGATTGTTCAAATGATGGCCCGCCCTCGGGTCAAAACTAGCCACACCCCGGGGGTCACATGGTTTATATAGACTTAAATAACACAGTTACTTTTAAAGTCATTTTGCTATTTTAATTCTATATAAATCATGTGACTCCCGGGGCGTGGCCAGTTTTGACTCCAGGATCATAAATTGAACAATCTTTGTAGAGGACCACTATAGGATGTTACATACCAAATATGAAACCTCTGGGCATTGCGGTTTCCGAGAAGAAGATTTTTAAAGACATTTTGCTTCTAAAGTTTTTCTAAACCATGTGACCCCAAGGCCGTGGCCCGTTTAGACACAAGGGGCATAATTTGAAAATTCTTTGTAGAGGACCACTATATGATATTACATACCAAATATGAAATCTCTGGGCCTTGTAGTTTCAGAGGAGAAGATTTTAAAAGTCATTTTGCTATATATTCTATATAAACCATGTGACCCCCGGGGCGTGGCAAGTTTTGACACCAGGGGCATAATTTGAACAATCTTTGTAAAGGACCACTATAGGATGTTAAATATTAAATTTGAAACCTCTGGTCCTTGTGGTTTCAGAGAAGATTTGTAAAGTCATTTTCCTGTATATTCTATATAAACCATGTGACCCCCCGGGGCGTGGCCAATTTTGACCCCAGGGGCATAATTTGAACATTCGTTTTTGAGCACCACTATAGGATGCTACACACCAAATATGAAACCTCTGTGCCCTGCGGTTTCAGAGAAGAAGATTTTTTAAGTTTACACTTTTAAAATCTATTTTTAGTTGTGGTGGCATACATATGCAGCGGACCGTATCGATTTGAACAACTTTGAAAGAGGGTCACCCAATGATCATTTCTGTGAAGTTTGGTGAAAATCTGCCAAGTGCTCAAGGAGGAGATGTCGTTTGAATGAAAAGTTGACGACGGACGCACGCACGCATGGACGACGGACAACGGGCGATCACAAAAGCACACCTTGAGCACTTTGTGCTCAGGTTAGCTAACAAAGATAAACGGTTTCCGCCCAATGTCTTTAGAACGCATTGAGATATTGTAATGAAACTTAATAAATAAACACATTATATTGAGACTTACTTGGGATTGCATATGGGGTGTGTGGTGTAAAGGTCAAGGTCACCGTTATTGAAAATAGAAACATGGTTGCAGCTAATATCTTGAGAACGCATTGAGCTATTTTAATAAAACTTATTTCATAATTAACTTATATCGAGACATTGCTTGGGATGGCATATGGTGTGGGTGGGTTCAAGGTCAAGGTTAGGGTCACCATTACTTAAAATAGAAAAATGGTTACCACTGAATATCTTGAGAACGCATTGAGCTACTTTAATGAAATTTTAATACATAAATACATTTTATTGAGATCTTGCTTGGGATTAAATATGGGGTGGGTCGGGTCAAGGTCACTGTTACTGAAAATAGAAAAACGGTTTCCGCATAATAACTTGAGAACGCATTGCGATATTTTGATGAAAATTAATACACATGTCATATATCGAGACCTCACTTGGGTTTGCTTATGGGGTGGGTTGGGTCAAGGTCAAGGTCACTGTTATTAAAAATAGAAAAACGGTTTACGCTCAATAACTTGAGAAGGTATTGAGATATTTTAATCAAACTTCATACATAGATATCTTATAGCAAGGTCTCGCTTGGGATGGTATATCAGGTGGGTGGGGACAAGGTCACCATTACTAAAAATAGACTAAACAATTTTGTGCTGACTTTGATGCATTTCGTTAGAAAAATTTGGATTTCTTGGAATTTCCACGTTTCTTGTAATTTGTATGTAAAAGTGTATAGTGGTACTCTACAAAGATTGTTCAAATTATACCCCTGGGGTACAGAGTGGCCACACCCTGTGGGTCACATGGTTTATATAGAATATACAAATCTCTCCTGAAACTGCAAGACCCAGATCTTTACATTCAGGTAAGTGCTTTAGTGCCATTGGACCCTCTTGTTATAAGCCATTATGATGCCTTTAACTCAGGTGAGCGACCTAGGGTCATCGTGGCCCTCTTGTATGTAACATATTTTCTGGGCTCATGGAATTTAAAAATTACAGTCTGGTACAGTAAATTTTAATTTTGGGGAACATTTACTTTTTATGACATCTCTCAAATTTAATTATGTGCACAAACAAATTGATATAGTTTCCATGTATATTCAGTAACTGTCACACTAATTGGTATTGTCAGAAACCTGTACTCTAATCTTAAACAAATATGCAGTGTTTACTTTTTAATTATAAATGTCAGTCCATGTTTGTTTGTTGTTGTTTTTTTTAAACTGTGATTTTCAGTGGTCTTTTTTCCACCAAAAATCAGCTCATAAAATGTCAGGTTTCACCACTGGCCGTGCTGTTTAAGATTACTAATTTGTTTTTTATTTTTTCTGCCCCTTACTGTATGTAAGAAAGATAGCCATGTAATATCATACATGTCAGCTAATTGACAATGTGAGTATAGAGTTGCAAACATAATTTAAACATTTTGATGTTTACAGGTAAAATTAAAAAAGGAGATCCATGGACGAATACCTCCAAGCATAACCAGTTGGAAGAGTGAACAACCATTCAACCGACATTAGTCAGGCTGTCATAACAGTTGATGTGATAAATTTGAATGAGAAACAGTCTCAGCAACAGCCGTACATTTGTGTGAAGAACTTTTTCTATAGCAAGGAATAAAGAGATATCATTTGATATGGTGTACCGATTGACTAATAATGTGGTGAAAATGAAAATGCATGCATGCCGCTGCTCTGGAGCCTGTATACATTTATGATGGACAGCAATTGGGCAGTCAAGTTAATATTCTCTCACCATTAAAGGCAAATAATCTGTTTTGAATAACCACATATTAAACAATATACAATTTTTCAGTTATTTAAAAAAAAGTTTTCAATAACTTTATACTTTTATACGTACTTGACACTTTCTGAAAGTCATCATTTTGAATGACCTTTACACATAATAGTAACGTTCAGGTCAGTTGGTTATTCCTTTCATAGGTCTTGGTGCTATTTTTATGACATCAGTTTTATACAATATGAAATCAATACAAATAATATTATTTAAGTATAATATGTTGTAACGTTATTTTCATTTACATTTTCTCATCTTATTTTAGTGAACACAAATGTATGCATGCTATAATTTAGTACTGATATACAGGTATGTTTGAAATATAATTCTTATATATTTTAATGTTGGCTTAATCTGAAAGTAATACAAAATGATACTTTGTTTTTCATTGAAATTGATTTGCACATTACCTATATCAGTTAATTGTAATCTCTCATTGTACCTATGAGTATAATATTTATTTTAATAGCCACTACAAAAGTTTTTTTAAGCCTTTACAGAAGCTTTTCATATTTGGTTCTAGAGTACTGTGTATTGAAATAACCTGTATCTTGTATTCTAAAATATTGCTTTAATTCGATTGACAAATAGTGAAATTGAGTTTATTTGTGATCGAAGTACCTGTTTATTTTTTTAGACTTGAAATATATATACTCTGTAAATTTGTAATGAATGAATTTTGTATGTGTTTGTTTTTGTGGCTTTTTTGTAGAATATATTTTCGAAACATAATACATGTATATGTACATATATACTGAAACAAAATAAAGTGATATTTATGTGTGCCTGTTTCTTTTTGTGCGCATGCTTTTACATACGTACGTACGTACGTGCATACGTACATACATACATGCATGCATGCATGCATACATACATACATACATACATACATACATACATACATACATACATACATACATAAACGTACGTACGTACATACATACATGCATGCATGCATGCATGCATGCATGCATACATACATACATACATACATACATACATACATACATACATACATACATACATACATACATACATACATACATACATACATACATACATACATACATACATACATACATACATACATACATACATACATACATACATACATACATACATACATACATACATACATACATACATACATACATACATACATACATACATACATACATACATACATACATACATACATACATACATACATACATACATACATACATACATACATACATACATACATACATACATACATACATACATACATACATACATACATACATACATACATACATACATACATACATACATACATACATTAAGCACATACATACATACATACATGCATACATACATTAAGCACATACATACATTAATCACATGCATGCATGCATGGCATGGACAGACAAACAAATGGCCAGTAAAAAATGCGAGTGTTGTGAGGATGATAGTAAAGTGATGGTTATTAAATTTCAGATAAGCAACACGTTATTAATTAAATAAAAGCAAAGTGCAGTCGGATGACATTGGTTACGTTTCTAACTTTAGTCAATGTGGTCTTATTCTTTAAAGGTGCAGTTTCACAGTTTAGTTGCGAGAAGTAATTTTCGAAAACTGACTTCCTGTTCTAAAATACATTTATGTTAATATTTTAAGGGTTGAGAAGCACACTGCTTGTGCAAAGTTAAACCTTTGACGAATATATGTTATTTTATTAGAAAAATATGCTACCTGGTAGACATGTCCTAGTAGTTGTTTTTACACAAAAGTCAATAAATATCAAAATAATTGTTTTGCGACAGAACAGACAAACAGTTTTGATAGAATCAACAAAGTCCTGTTTGAAAATTCCATTTTAGAGAATTGTTTTCTGCCGACCCCAAACTGTGAGGCTGTCCCTTTAAACCAAACTGTCGGGTATTTCTAATCGAATCGCTATATTAAGTGTACGAGAAGGATTCCGCGCTGTAGCAATATTGTCAGTGTTCAATATTGTTTTCGTTGTAAGTTGTAATCATATGCCATTAAGAATGTGTCGAGTAGCGAGTAAGAATACGATCGACTTGCGGGGTCCTTTGACCTAATTTGACTTGCACACAAAGGGCCATGCTCAAAGGATCCACCCCCTTTTATCTACTGTTACTTCACCAGCAGATTGCTCAAATTTACACAAAGATTTACAACAGTACTGTTGTGTTGCATCCACAGAGTCTAAGGCTAGATTTGCAGTTAAGATTAGCGGAGCACTATCATTTGCTAGTATTTGCCTAAGCAGAACCAATTCAATATTAAAGTGTAATTGTTTTGTTGAGACAAATGCAACGACCAATTCAATAACTGTTACTGTATTGGTAAGAGTAGAAATATATAGCTAATGGTGAATATGGTATTTTGAATCATTTAATTACATACACGCATTTTATATAATTATATTCTGAATTGTTTGAATTTTTACTGATCTAATTAATTATCTTAATTTAGCATGGATGCACATTGCTGGGAAAATTGTGACATAATCTAACATTGGTTTTAGTGAAACTGATGGATGCTCCCCAATGCACTTTGCCAAGAAATGGGAATGCAATGGGAAGGGCAAAGATATTGAAATAACTAAAAACCACTAGAATTGCAGGACCAAATATGTCAAAACTGTATTAAAGCATGACTCAAACAAACCATACAAACATGCCCATCAATCAAAAATTGCGAAACCAAAATTCAGGCTTAGACCTGCAAAATCATTCAAAGTGTTGGGACATCACTGTAATATGGTCAATTTATCCTGGTAATTTAACTTTCCATCAAGTATCACAGAATTTTATTCAACATATGATAAGTACTTGCAAAGAAACAAATCACGCACTATATCCTCTGTAAGGTACTTTTTTGTATCCCATCTTCACTGTGGCATTGACGAAATAACACCCCGACTTTCCACACTGTCAAATATAGCAAACACGCGCAGTTTAAAAACGTCATGTTTATTTTCGTGACGTCTATATTTTTGTGTTATTTAATGTGTTTTCGTTAGTTTATTTTCAAACGAAAGGCAGAAACTGATGGAAATGATAGGATAAATAGAATACTAGGATTAGTGTTGAATACAGAGAAGTTTATCTTGCTCGCCAAAGCTCGCGCCTCCAGTGTTCTAAGCCTCGCAAGATAAACTTTTCTATATTCAACACTAACCATGTATACTTCTATACCCACCTCTATATCGAGGATTCTTTCCCATATTGCCATCGCCCCCAGAAGACTTGTTGGTTGGGTTACTGGAGATAGTGCATGATACAGGAAAAGCCCCATTTCAGAGGCAACCATTGGCCTTTTAATGATCTGTGTGAGCACCAAGTTCACTGCACCTCGGTATAACGTCTCATGTGAAAGACAAGTTAGTAGGTTAGAGTGTAGCTGGGAACCAAACCTGCGATCCCTGTTGTGAAACCAGTGTGTTACCACTAGAACATGGATTCACCCACAACCTTTAAAGGCAGATAACTCCAAGAAAAGTCACTGAAGCGGAGCGTCGTGCAAACCCAGTAATGAAGCTTCCCAAAAGTTGCATTGAACAATTCTGGCCAGAAATTGCTGAGGAACAGCCTGGACAAGGCTAGTGAATTACATACTAATTTTAGAAGTCCCATAACACTTTGAAAAATTATTGAATCAAAACTTGTTCTGTGCGTACTTCGTCTTGGTAATGAAGCTTCCCACAAAGTTATATTGAATTCTGTCCATTAGTTGCATATAAACTTAGTGGAAAAGAACTTTGCAGTACATACTGTCCCATAACTCTGAGGGAAACTATTGAAGCAGAACATCCTGGGTCAGTGCACACATCCTCTAATCTTGGTAATTAAGCTTTCCATACCATAAAGTATCATTAAAATTCCGTCCAGTGGGTGCTGAGAAATACGGTTGACAAGAATTTTGGACTATATATAAATTTCAGCAATATTCGAAGTCCCATAACTCTAAGAAAAATCATTGAAGTAGAACATCGTGGTTCGGTGCACACTTCCTCTTGTTAATTAAGCTTCACATTAAGTTTCATTGATTTTGGGCCAATGTTTGCTGAGAATAGCTTGGACAAGAATTGTGCAATATATACTAATTTTATTAAGTCCCATTACTCTGAGAAAAAATCATTGACGTGGAACTTCCAGGTTCAGTGCACAACTCCTCTTGGTAATGAAGCTTTCCTTGAAGCTTCATTGAGTTCTGGCTAACAGTTGCAAATAAATTGTGCACTTTATACTAATTTCAGAAATCTACAAAGTCCCATAACTCTGAGAATAAGGGCTGTCGGAGGACAGCACATTTGACTTTTATTGTACTTGATATAATTACTGGCATTTTTGTTTCTAAAACTAACTGTTTGGGTAGTAGGGGTCAATTAAAGTTCTCACTTTTACAATGCGGATAGCATTTCTATAATTTTCAAATAGACAACACCCACCCCACCCCAAATGCAATCCAAAGTAAAGTACTGCTTAAGGGTGTAAAAAGGTTCATAATTTTGAAACATTTCAAACAAAGAATGAAATCCCTCAAGCCATAAAATTTTCCAAGAAATTAGCTTAAACCTATCCAAATAGATTATGTAAATTTTCCAAGCGTAAAAGGCCCACAATTGAGACAAATTTTAATATAGGAATACCAATATTGGCTTATATTTCGTATTCATATCAATATGGGGAATAAATGTTTTAAGTTTGAATGCAACCCCTCAAGCCATTCCTAAGAAACTAGCTTACCGAACAACTTTAACCTAGCTGGGAGGCCAGCGCCGACGCTGATGGGTAGCTTGCCTTTTCTTCGAAAAGTTGGTCTAAAAATCATTTAAATGGAACGTTGTGGTTTAGTGCTTTCTTCATCTTAACCACGAGGCTTTCCATTAGGGGCAGAGGATGCTGAGAAATAGCCCGGACAAGAAAACGGGTCAGAAGGACTTTTGGGGAACATATCAATGGAACAAAATTGCAATGCATTTGTTTTTTCAATCTATCACATCTTATTCTTGGGAATCAATTGATATATTGTTTTTATGTACATGTACTCAGATATTGGATTTTGATTACAATTTGCATAAACTTATGTCAGAACAATATTTCAATTGTATTCTCAATTGCATTATGCTTTCTTTAACACTTACTAGTGTTTTGCAGTGAAGAACACTTAATAACACTGATAATAGTTCCTGCAATACTGTTGTAAGTTCACTTACTACAGTATTGCAGGAAAATTTATTTCCCAACCAAGTCCAATTTTAGCGCAAGAGTGTAGTATGTCAAATAATTCTTCAAATTTACTATTCTTTTGAAGAGTATACTTATTTATTTATATTTATGGTTTATGCCCTCCATTTTTAACCAATTATTGACATATTTTTTAAACTACACTCATAATTGAGACTATTTTTAGGGTTTTGCTTCTCCTGTAAAATTTAAAAAAGGCAGTTACTACAGTCTTGCGGGCAGCCCTCGGTATGTATCGCCCATTTCACTTTGTCAACTGCAGCTTTCACAGTGGCCGGTCGCGCATTGGCATTTGCTCCCCTGCTTCCTTGTTGCTGCAACCATGACAGAAACGAAGGACCGCCTGTCTGTACATGTAATCTTCGGGCAAGCCTTAGTTGCCAATGGGCCTTAGTTGCTAATGTCATGACTCGGTCTGCCCAGTCATCTAAATCCTCCTCGGCCTCCTGCCGAGCAGAACTAAATGCAATGGTCGCTGTTTGTGGCAAATCTTGGTAGCCAAAACGCTTGTCTAATATTTTGATGAGAGCAAAGTACTCCATGTCATCGTACTTCTCTATCAAGTTGGCGATGAAATCACACGCTTTTCCAGTCAGGCACCAACATAAATTGTCCTTACATTCTCTTGCCGACCACCGTTATGACTCCGCGTAGTTGGAGAATTTGATGTAGAAAGTTCGCCAGTGAGACTTTCCATCAAAAGTCAGATTCTTTGGTAGGTTACCTAATTTCTTAAAATGTTGATGATCACCATGACCTTGATAAGGATCACTATAGGCAGGTTGTCTCCTGGGCATTTGGCTACAGTCTCCAGACTTCCCGGCGAGCTGTTGGCTCCCACCCCTGGGTGTTTGATCAGCCAGTGAGTGTTTAACATCAACTGGATATGCTGGTCTCGTGTCATGATAGAGATAAGGCGCATCAGAAGCCTCGATGCATATCCATGGCTATATGGTGTTGAAACGCAAGTAGACACTCCACGTCTGTTTTCGTATGCTAAATCTGCAAATGCTGATTGCACGTCCTGTCGGCTCGGTTTTACTGCACTTGATGAGTGATACCGAGTTTCTGATCTTGTGGGGCTATTGTACATTGGGCCCTGTAAGTCAACCCGGTGAACAGACTCTGTTATTCTGTCGACATCTTCCTGTTGTCTGGCGATCGTGGTATCCCTATCGTATGGAGAGAAATCGACCAAGTCTAGTAGCAGCCTAGAGATACGTATAGATGGAATCGCCGTCAATTTCTGTTCGTCGATCAGGCCAACACGTTCTCTGAACTCGACAATGGCCCTGGTAGTGAGCGGGCCTATGCCTGGTAGTGACCGAAGCTCAGCTTTCGGTACGGAATTGATTGGAATACGCAGCACTTTTCGATACATGGTTTTTAGTAATTTGTATATAAACTCAAATTTATTATTTGTTTTCAAATTATTAAGCTATTTGCTGACGACTATTATTATTTCATCTTTATTTCCTTGTTTCTTTGTTGTTTTTTTTGTTTATTCATTTATATATTTGTATTCATTAGTTTGCCACCTAACTAATGATTGCTAGTGTAAAGATGTCAGAATATTTATTTATATAGCAGAATGGATGTGCACAATAGACTGAAACTAATTAAATATGTATAGCTTCCAGCTGACAATAAATCTAGTGGTATTTGTCTAGCTAAAGCTGACAATCAGTTGGAAGCAAGTGTCTAGCTAAAAGCTGACAACTAGTTATTGCACACGCTAAAAATAGCACGACTGTCTCGCCTATCAATAACAACTCTTAATCTCAAATATTTTCTTGTACAGTGACAGAAAATTACACAGAGAGAAAAAGCAAGAAGTAATTGATTGTAGAGTGTATTTAACTAGCGCAATGATGTTGTGAAATGAGTTTCAAACCCCTGACCAATAATTCCGATCAGCACGGACAACATTTTTGACAGGGAATATCTCGTTCGAAGTTGTTCGAATATTGTAGTTACCTACGTAGCCGAGTAGTCTCGACAGCAATCGTCCACCAGCGGGATAGAGTGACGTCACGAGAATAATCAGATATTTGCAGATCAGCTGGACATGGCGTTTAGCGTAGTCTTCTTACAAGATGGCGAAATCCGGAAACTATTCTGATTGGGGCTTACGCTTCCGGTTTCAGGGGCCCAATTCGCACTAGACCGTTTTGAACCAGCGTTTCGTACCGCAGCATCGAGAAACTTGAGATCTCAGCAGACATGTTGTCCAAGCCTTCAGCATTATGTCAGACAACCAGATTCATAGTCAGACACACACTGTGAAATGAGTAGAATTTGATACAATTCTGTCAGACAAAATGTCTGGCAAGCGCTTTGGATCTGTCATTTTCAAGTTGTGTCAGTAATGTCTGACAGTTTGACACATTTCGCGGTGTCTGAAGTAGGCACATTGAATGACATATTCCAACACTCAAGACTGAAGATAGATTTTCTTGACATTGTAGCTCATTATTTTATTTAAATATTGCAGTGTAATATGTATCAATTTTTGTAAAAGAAACGGAACTTACTTTTGGAAACAGGAAGTTGAACTTGAAGTCGAAGGCTACAACTTTTAAAGCCGAAGCATTGTTGACTGCGTCTTCGTGTCGAACGATACAAAGGCTAACACATCGAGTTAGAATTCGATCGTCTTAAACAACACATATTTATTTTCTTTTACATTATACGCGAAACTATTACTATTTGTAAATGCCGCAAGTTCCTACGAGAAGCGTTTTTATTGGTCAGTGAGTAATTTGGATATGTTCGACCACTGTCCTTACAAGCCTGTGAAGCGCAAACTCCTAGCAGCGGTTACCTCCAATACCAGTCGAATCTCTGCGCGGAGTTTGTGTGAAGCGAGGTTATCTATTGAGGTCAAATTACACCAAAACGGAAGTCACATCCTCAGGGTTACATTGTCAGTTAGATAATAAACACATAGGGTTCAGTGTATAATGCATATGATTTTTAAAATACAGTTTAAATGATATGTTTCGGTATCAATTTAAAGGTATATAGGTAAGAAATAAGAAAAAAATACAGTTTTAGGCACTACTTTATCTTAAATGGTTCCCAGCTTCATAACTTTTGGCCCATGTATTCATGCACAAAATGGCAGCTCCCATGCCTGTCAAAACCGGTGTGTTTATTCTAAGGTAAATATTTTGAGTTAAAACGTAAAGAAATTTTTGACATGCTGTTTTTTCAAAAGGTTATGGCCTTATCTCTCCAACAATGTATGGTGATATATTGGGAAGTCGCTTGGTCATGGTGAAAATTGAGATCAAACATTGAATATTTTATATGTAACAATGAAGGAATTTATTTGCGCATGCGTAACCTTGAATAAGCTTACCCCGTACCAAATGGTACGATGGTAATACCAGGCTACTGTCAGAACAGCGTAACTCCGTTAACATAAGACCTCTTAAACAGGTTAATCCGAGTTGTATCGAGTGTTGTACATGCTTGTTTACTCAGTTGTATGCACATGCCACTGTAATGAAAGAATTACTCACTTATTTACTTACGTACTTACTTATAGGATGTCATTATACTTTCAAATTTCTGTTGCTGTTTTATTTTGGTTTTATTTCCATCAAAAGTTTGTTGAAGATTATATCTTCGACATACACTCTAGAATTGAGCATAATTATCCAAAAATTTATTTCATTTGTATGTCATGATCAGAATATTATATTCATTCACATAATGAAATAAATATTTTGGGAAGCTCTATGTATGGCAATAGCTCCCACCACAGGAGCCTGTAATAATGTGTGTTTATGTTTCATACGTATATATACAGTTTTTATAGTGTATATGTCTACGAACAGTTAAAGATTGTAACAGATACCTGTGTGTTTCTATGGCAAATTGACCTCTCGCGTGAACGATTTATTCTCGGCTTAAGGTCAATTTAAGGTCAGTCGTCTGCGCTATGAATTAAACCAATAAATAAGCAAGAAACCTTACAAAATTATCGTTGCCGACATAATATTTTCACATTAACAATAAATTTAGCCATAAATCTTTTAACCATTTATATGCAGGTACGTGCTTCGGAAAGAAATGCATTAGTATAGCTTGCCGTATATGAACAGATTACTGTACTCGATGCATGAATTGCCTTCTACGAATTATTTTTGGTGCTGCTGCTTTTCCCCTGAATATTTTTCTTAGATAATCCTTATTTAATAATCCTTAAGAAAATGCAGAGCACACCTATTTATTTTAAATGTTTCAAAAGTAACATAAAATAATATAACGATATGTTCTTAAAGGGTATAGAATGATTTCATTCAGGTGTACTCTATACGCCCATGCGTACACGCCCATGCGTACACAACGAAATGAACATGGTTAAAATTTAAAAACGATACGAGGCGTGTGGTGGCAAAACCGGACGTAAAGTGTCGTCATGGATTAAACCCGGTTTTCCCAAGACACGCCTCATACATACTTTAAAAGATGATGCCTAACCCTGGTAACGGCTATAAAGGCGCACTTGTAATAGTATTTAATTTCTCAGTCGAACCGACGTGTCACTTACTATAGTTGTATAGTTTCAATGTCTCATTAATCATAAATGTTTTGTACATAAGGAATATAAGACGACTGTGGTGGAACTTCTATCGCTCGAGTTGATTGTAAGTTAGGGGAAGTCATTGTGCAATTGCCTTGTCAAATGCGATACTTGCTTTCGATTTGCGTTATTTTGGCACAGATTGTGCCTAGGTCTAGTAGACTTGAAAATATAGTGTTACAAACGAATTTACTGTAACAAAAACAAAGCGTTGAACGCTGAAAGACTGCGGCTTGTCAGTTAAAGTTAAAGGTCACGGCAAGTTAGTAATTGATCTTATGACGAGATTTGATCGACAATGCGTGTAGCCATTCAGAAAGCTGGGAAGTAATTGTTTGACGGACATGTCTTGTAATACATGTGTTTACTGTCAACAGTATTTGTCGGACTTTAGACTAGGTAGGCGTGGTTATAAATCCCATAGTGTATCGTCAATTAAAGAATAAACTTTGCAGTTCTGATTTGATGTGTAATGAGTGATCTCCCTTGCCCCACGATATTGAAGACAGAGAAGCAGGGGAAGTCACGGTGCAATTGCCTTATCAAATGCATACTTGCTTTCGATTTGCGGTACTAAACACTCCGGCTATCGCCGCAGTCTAAAAACCGTTTACAAATATTTGGCGAGTGTGTGAATAATGCTACCCTTACCAACTGAAAAATCTATCATAAATTGCCCACTTGCATTTGCCACATACGTACTTGTCAATCGTTTCTTAAAGGGACCTGTTCACAGATTGACGAATTGACTTTTTTTTTCAACTTTTTGTCACAGATTCCAGAAATAAAAAAAACAGTGTATACAAGGTAGTGAGGTAGTGAAAATAAACACTGCAGACATGGAAATATACTGTAAAGACCGTTTCGTTTATGAGTATTCATCAGTTGAAATTAAAAAATTATAAAGCGTTTGTAACGCTAAACGATGTAGTAATTTGGAGTGATTCTGTTGTTTTCGTTAAAATTGTTGTCAACACGTGGACCACGTACATATAGTAAATAATGCAAGGATAAATATAGAAGTCGGAATGGCCGATTGGTGAAGTCAATAGCCAACATTTTAATCCAGATGTCCCTGGTTTGAACACCGGTGAGACCTATATTTTTCATTTCTTTAAAAATATCCTTTCCATGTTATTATACTTGAACTCTTTTGTTCCGAAGCTTAAATCTGCCAAGTTAAGACATTCATTGGCATACTTGCAAAATATGCAAAACAATTATGAAAAAGTCCCTTTAATGTGTTTTGAGTTGAACACAATCATAAGGAAAAGCGACGATCAAACTTATCTATTGCATCATATTATTGACAATAATTAGGCATGTATCGTTTCGAAATATCTGCTGTATTCTGTTATGGTTACTGTATTTATTTCACCGTCATCATGATTCAAATTTCGTCAAGTAGATTGAATTGTTGTATATTGTAATATGCATTGCAATAACAAATATATACGTATGTAACAGGGTGTTTAACTGTGTTTTTGTACTCTTTAACTTTAAAATATCTTGGTTGTTTTTCTTTGATTAGAAGCATGAATAGTTATATCTCTCCTGAGACATTGTCCAATTAAATTCAAATGTTTATCAACATGTTTTTAACTATTTAGAATGTTTCTAAGTTTTTAAAATATTCTAAAGTCTGTGTATTAAACCTTGTTATTTGTGGAGTGACAGTTGCATAGGCAAGTGTTTCATTTTGGGTTGTTTGGAGTTCTTGTTGATTTGTGGGCTAATCTGTGTTTTGTACTTTTATAAACAGTAAACAAATGAGCCACGCTTTGTTTAGATTTATATAAATTAAGATAAGCAAAATCAGAATTCCGAAGTATTGGACGTAAACTATACTGATTAAGTGGACTTGCCATATATCAATACTAGAGTATCTGAACGACAATACACGTTATTAATACGGTGTAACTGCGTAAGCGTTTGAGAGGTGTCAACAAAATATCGTGTAATAATAATAATAATAATAATGATAATAATAATATAAGAAGAAGAAGAACAACAACAACAGCAACAGCAGCAGCACGTCGTTAGCGAAACAGATCAGCTAAATTTGTTGTTTTTCGCTAATTATTTAGGCAAAAATAATGATTGCTCAGTTCTTTGTGCAATGGCCGGATTAGCATATACATATTCCTTGCGACAGTTATTGCAGTAAAAATACATAAGCAATCGATGCAGTGTTTGCTATAAGAAATATTATCAAAATGTTCTAATTCGCGAAGTTCACAAATATTTCCACGTTGCAAAATGTATCACTTCAACAGTACTTTACTTACAAGAACACATACCGCTTATCAGGTATTGTTTTTTCGACGCAGATGCAGAATCTCAGCGAAAGTCACCGCGTTTGAAATTTTACACATAGCATCGCGAATCAAATGAGACAATTGTCTATGTGAAATGCGGACAAAATGTGACTTTGGTATAGTTACCAAAATGTTTAATTTGGTTAATTTAAATCGCACAAACTTTGCTTAGAACACTGACGCAAGACCAAAATGTTTATGCAATCATTAAATCATTAAATAGATTATTAAGTAATTCCGGTATCTAGATTCAACAAAGGCTTGATGTGAGAAAGGTCCGAGTTACACCCATGGCCAGAACAGCACCCGCTAACTTGCTTGCCACATGTGGGGAGGGATCTGCAGAATCCGGATTGGAATCATCAGTCACATGTGAAACCACGGTTACAGGCCTGCCATTTTGCCTGCCGTTGTACAGGCCTGCCGTTGTATTCATAGCCATCTTTGATTACGAACGATGAACAACAGTTGAAATTAATCTTTTATTAGTTGGAGTATTAACCGTGACTCATTTTCCATGACATTTAATGGGTTCCACAGTCAGGCATTTCAAATGGTACTTAGGCGTAAAACTTTGTTTGTTTCAGGTTTCACGACCTACCCTAATAAGGCCCAGCCCATTTAACATTTTTATTGAGTTCTTTGGATTGTTCTCTTCTTTATTTTTTGTTAAATAATTAAATGTTTTTGCTTTAATAAGTGTTTTGTTTAGGTCACTTTTCATAACCATTTGACCCACTGCTTTATGACATGGTATACGTATTCACTATCATAAACTGATGATGTTGTATAAACACCATAACTCTGTATAAAAAAAATGATTTTTGGTTATTTTTTACTTAAATTCTTGGTTAAGATTTTCGTTAAACTGAACCTATAAACTTCCGAAATTTTTATACGCATTAAATATTATGAGATGAGTATGTAGGATAAAAGCATAACACTTGTTTGGATTTTTATCTATTTATAGCCATTTGCAATAAATTATTGTCATTGTGTAAAGAGAATAATTTATGTATAGTCAATGGGCGATTAGAGCCGGGTAATTTCACGTGTTATAATTTTAACAGAAATAGATTTGCTGCTAGTGTAGTCGATTATGTTATATGTGATTATGAAATATTTGGTCGGTTTAACGGTATATGTGTACATGATATTACTGAATTCTCGGATCATTGCCCAATTGAGTTCCAATTAAATTGCGTCAATAATGCATCTATTGTTAATACTGCTAGTGTTGAAAAATTATTGTGGGACGATAGCTCAATTAAAAATGAAGAATTGCAAAACGTGTTGTATGATAATAAACAAGTTTTTGATTAATTGCTGAAAAGTTTTTCAGATGGTTTAACAGATATTGATACCTACTTGAATAGTTTGTCAAGTACTATTTTTGATCTGTCATTTAAGGTTTATGGTAAAACATTTCGCACTAAAGTCAATTACAATCGAAATAGTGGTAAGAAATCCCCTTGGTTTAATATTGACTGTAGAAATGCTAAGTCGACTTTTAATCAAAGTAAACGCATGTATAAAACTAATTCTAGTGATGTAAATAGTCTGAATTTTTTGAATGCAAGGAGTGCTTTTAAATGTATCAAACGTAAGGCTAAACAATCTTTTTACAGGAGTGAAAAACAGAAATTGTCTGTGTTAAGTAAAAGTGGTTCACGCAAATTTTGGAAACATGTTAATAAATTTAAAAGTAATAAAAAGTCTGGATCACCTGACATTTCTCTTGAAGAATTTGCCAATCATTTTCGTAATTTGTCAAATAATCCAAATATTAGCACCTATAGAGATGATAACGCAAACAATTATGATGTGTATGAGAACATAAATATTGATAGTTTAGACTGTCAATTTAGTGTAGAACAGGTTTGTAAAAGTATTGGTAACATGTCCAGATATAAAAGTTGTGATATGTCTGGCAATGTTGCGGATTTCTTTATTGATGCCAAAGATTTTATTGCTCCCTATTTGACGACTATTTTTAATCATATATTTGATAGTGGTATTTATCCGGTCGAATGGACTAAAGGTGTAATTGTACCTATATATAAGAAGGGTTGTAAATCAAATCCCTCGAATTATAGAGGAATTACATTAATAAATATAATCGCTAAAATATTCTCACTTGTGCTAAGAAATAGGATGAATAAGTGGTGCGAAAATGAGCAGAAGTTAAACGATGCTCAATTTGGTTTTCGCGATAATCGTAGTACTGTTGATAGTATATTCATCCTGCATACTATCATACAGAAAGTTCTTGCAAATAAGTTAAAACTATACTGTGTATTTATTGATTATGAAAAGGCTTTTGACACCGTTATACATGATGCATTGTGGATAAAATTAGCTAATTCCCATGTAAGTTGTAAAATGTTAAAAATGCTTAAATCTCTATATTCAAACGTTAGAGCTTGTGTTAAAAATTCTGAACACATGCCGTATTCTGAACTGTTTGACATAACACTTGGTGTCAAACAAGGAGAGCCTCTATCTCCTTTACTGTTTATCTTATTTATTAATGATATAAAGGATTATATTGATGTGTCTAAAATGTCTGTAAATGATATTGAAAAGTTATCACTACATATGCTACTATTTGCAGAGGATATTGCTTTGTTCACGATGATCCCAATAGTTTGCAGGCCCAGCTAGATTGTGTAAACCAATATTCTTCTAAATGGCGCCTCAAGATAAATGTAGCTAAAACAAAAATATGTATATTTGAATGCAAAAAAATCTAGAAATAAATTTACATGGAGTATAAACAATATTAATCTTGAGATTGTTGATAGTTTCTGCTACCTTGGTATGAAATTTTATTATACCGGAAATCTTGCTAATGCTGTAAAAGCACTAAATGAACAGACTCTGAAGGCATATATTGGCCTTATATCACTGTTTACTAGAGTATCTTTAGATATTAAAACAAAAGTGTTACTGTTTGATTCGACTGTTTCACCTATTATTTTGTATGGTAGTGAGATTTGGGGCATATATGACTTCAAGGAGGTAGACAAAATCCATATCAAATTTTGTAAGCATATTCTTGGCGTGCGTACTCAAACATCCACAGTTGCCGTCCTTGGCGAATTAGGTAGATTCCCACTTTCGGTCATTTGCAGGGAAAGAGCCTTAAAATACTGGTGTAAAATTATGAAAAATCCGGAATCACTTCCAGGCAAAATATTTATAGAACATATTTTAGATAACAGTTTTAATTCATTGAATTTCAAACATAGCTGGAGAAAGGCGGTTAATAATGCATTAGATATTGGATATGGCTACTTATGGTATATGTTTGATTTTAACTGTTGCTATATACCCATGTTAAAGCAACGGTTGCGTGACCAATATATACAGATATGGTCGGAAACTGTGAATTCTCAAAACAAATTAGAGTATTATAAAAAATTCAAAACTGTTTTTAGGTATGAAACATATTTAGATGCTATTGAACAGGATAAATATAGAATTGCATTGACTAGGTTACGATTATGCTCACATTCTCTTGAGATTGAAACAGGAAGATACAATAATGTGGATAGAATTAATAGACTATGTAAACTATGCAATTACAATGTTGTTGAGTCAGAATTCCACTTTGTACTCTGCTGTCCCTTGTATCATGACTTAAGGCAAAAATATAAAATTCCAAATGCTTTTAGTAATATTAATAAATTTGTTAATCTCATGTCATCAGAAAAAATTGGTTTGTTAAGACGACTTTCAAAATTGACGTACTTTGCGATGTTACGACGTTCCCAAACCCTAGATCGTGTTGCTTCTTAACCTACTTATAAAATAAGTTAATCAATCCACTTTATAGATAGATATGTTTTTGTACAATATTTTTATAAAGCCTGCTTTGTATAATTGGAATTATTTATTTTGAACTTGTAATGTTGCTAATGGCCATCTTTCATGATGTGCTTTGTAAATGGCCAAAGGCATTGCTCATGCCGATTTGCCAAATAAACCAGTAAACCAGTTTAATTTTCTTTATTTTCTTTGTAAAGTTTTTTAAAAATTTAGGTCCACTTTTTTATTATAAATGAACCAATAGTCTCCAAACTTGGTGTCATATTCAGTGTAATGAAGTAAGTGTGTATGATTTATTTACGGCCCTTTTTTAACTTAAGGTTTTCATTCGAGTGAATGAGTTGAGAATAGCAGTGAATGATAACGCGATTATTTCACTCTCGGTCAAATGAAATGATAACATTTGATCATTTCACTTGGGGTTATATGGAACTACATTTAGTTTGTTTTTCTTGTTTATTTTTTCAAAGTATGTGAATAAAATAATCGTCAGTGTAAACATCGACATTTTAAACAACATAAAACACACAATAACATTCCATAAATATTGCACTATTTTCCCACCACAACAGTGAGCGAGAATATTGGAATCATTATGAAGTCAGAATACGCAAACTTTTAACGCTTCAGCATACTTTGCGCATTTTGTTCAATTTATCGTCCAAAAGTATGAAATTAATAGAAAATTGGTTGATTTCATTGTAAGATCGGATTTTATTTCATTTGTGGTCATAGAAAACTGATATTTTTCAGCTCTGCCACTCGTAAAATATGTTTTATGTGACCACTCATGAAATAAAATACGATCTTACACTGAAACCAACAAATATCCTCTATATACTGTATATTTTAATTGTATCAATGAAAATGAAAAACGTTGCAGCCAAAATGTTTTAATTAGAGCATTGTATAAAGTAATTGAGCAAATAACATCCACTTCAAAACAATGCTTTAGACTCTTCAAGTGGACCATCTAACACAATTCACAACATACCTAACATATTTTATTTTGGATATATAAACTGAAACCAACTTATTTTTTTTCACGCCAATTGGGTTTTACTAAAAGGTCGAATCTCCAATCAATAGCGTGCGAATTCTCAGGAATTCACTGCTGGTATATATTCCATTTTTTATATGAAGTGCACAATCATATTTATCAAATGAATGTATTTATTTTGTTTAGACGACCTAGTTTTTGACCAATAATTAAGCGCCTTACAAAGTTTGCGTTTTTTTTTTGCACCAATGCTCGCCATTACATTAACGATTCCTCGAACACTCAAATAAACAATGAGTTAACGTTTAAATGATTGTTCAATTTTTGGGGCATTAAAATTATTGATTAGTTTAAATCATAAACTTAATTTTGATACCAAATTCATCCACATTTGAATCTAACAACATAAAACAAAATACGTAATGAAAAAATGTCTAGTTTCTTTTTTTTCTATTAGTATATCCTTTTTGTCGTATGGGAGATTGCTTTGTCCCTTTAATATTCAGAAGGGTAACACGTCGAACCAATGCTTTACTATTGTAATTGACGGTTCATTCTTTTATCAAACAAATTAAACAATGTTTTGTTTCGCAATGATGTACATTATACGGGCGTATTTGTAGTACTACACTGCTTTGTGAAAGGTAATATGTAAGTAAACACATAACACGGCTATAAACATTACAAAAATACCTGATGGTTTATAATAAAAACCACCACCCAAGTCGAACGGTAGTTTATACGTAAACGTAAGCATCATGCGGAGTGTATTCAATTAGAATAAACTTATTAAATACATGCCGTACAAGCACACAATCTGTCGTCTATGAAGTTCAATTCAATATTAAATAAGAAAAATAACAACAAATAGCTGGATGAGAATATATTTAGAAAAGAAACATGTTCATTACAAACATCACGCCAATATATAAAAAATACGACCAAATCGCTCACCTGAGTACGAGCAATGTCTGAGACATTTACGTCATAACAGGTATGTGTCAGCTATATTAAACAAGAGAACAATAATGTCCGTGTATCATTCATCTAGTTTATCTAGTTCATCTAATTTATTAACTGTTTAATTTATTTAATGTCTTTGAATATTTACTCAATAATAGCTATTTTGCATTTAATACAAAGGAAAATAGCCTTCAAACAAACAAGGTAATAATTTCTCGTATTTAGTTGAAAACTCATAACCAAAAGAAATCTTAATAAGATTGGTAGAAATATATATTAATAAACATTAAAGGTCAGGCTTTTTTTCACGAAAAAGAACAGTAGCTCTGTTGCTTCTGGTGCTGACGCATTATAGAAATCGTAAAATACCATATGACCATATACAATGTGGGAAGGTTTGTTCAAATTTGGTTATAAAAAGTATCTGTCTCGCACACAAACTAAATTGTCGCGTGCAGATGGACGATGTATGACACAGGAAAGGTACCCAATACCAATATAGCTTACCAAGCACTTTGTGTTGGTGAGCTAATAATTAACACACATTATATTGTAGCTACATAACAATGTGTGTGTTAAAATAAGTAAAACATGATTCGTTTGTTTTAATTTTGGTAATAAAATATCTTGATTAAGTACAAGACTAAATTAAACATTATCTGATTTCCAATAATGATTTAAACAAATAATTAAAACAAATGGTGATTTTCCAAAAAAAAAGAATAAACTAAATACAATGTAATAACAACGGTGATAATTTTAACAATCTGGAAGTAAAATATTTTTAAAAAAAATCAACCAGAAATTACTCGGGAGAGCGCAGAACTCCGCCAAGATCGGCTACCCTGCTTAACTACTGAATTTTCCAGTGATTGGTTACCTCTCACTCCCTTGTCATATTTCCCAATAAAAGAATCTTTAAAATATTCATGCTTTGGTAGTGCGGATCACCATCAAAACCTTTTTCCAACCGTCCTAGAAAATCATAACTTCTTGCGTAAAGTTGCTTACTAACAAACAGGTAAACAAACCAATGCAGTCAGAAACATAACCTTCTTGGCGGAGGTCATATAAAAAAAATAATCATAAATTAGTAATATGATAACAAAAACAAAGACATGATATGTTCATGCACAAAGTGTTACTTGGTACATGTACCTAAGAGTAATTTTGGTGATACGTATTTACCGGTAAATGATAAATGTTTGATAATACAGTATCCAACATTGCATACACGAAGACTATAGTGCAGGACTTGTTAAAAGTGGTACACGCTTACATGAACGAGTTGGAATTACATATTAATTGAATATAATATTAATCACGATTATCTGGGTCCATAAACTTTGCAATAATCATATAAAAACAGTATCATCAATCCCGTTCATTATAACTACTTTTACGAAAAAAGCAGAAATGGAAAACTAAACTGAATTGATTAAGTAATAACACTATTTCAAGTGTATGACAATTATTATTATTATCGCGGTTTTAACTTGTTGTAAAACGAATGAAGGAAAACGTATTTAATTGTTACGTAGTAACATGAGTAAAAATATGAATTATAATATTGCATATATAAAATATGTCATTCGCCAATATTAAGACTTCTGGTTAACATCAGTTGGAATTTGCAATACGCACGATCATCCAAAAGTAAGGCATCTCTGAAAAGCGATCGTTCTAATATTCTTTTAAAAGAAGCGTATTAACATTACACGATATGAAAATTGTTAAACAGAGTTCCACAAACAAACATGAATTGTAATAACTTGTACCATAACAAGTGAAAATATAAATATACTTTGTCAATAGTGTATACGCACGGAATGTACTCTTTAAAGATATTCATACCAGTATATATGAAAAAAAAAAACACATGCGGAAGATTCATTAAACATAAACACAGTATCAAATTCATACCTGAAACAAAAACATCGTTTTACAATTAATGATATCGCATTTTAACTAAAATATGATATAAAAAAATATAACAATAACATACAACGAACGTCGCCGCTTATACATGATGATGCATACTAGTGGACTATTGTATCATGTAATTCTTGGACTGAACTACTCTTTCATATACAAGCGGCAACCAAACGACATAAACGTAAACCATATATAAATTTAGGTTGTTGTTTTTTATTCGAAATCTTTTCAAAATGAGAAATATATATTTTTTAATGATCCAATATTTTATGACATAACTCAATCCAATTGGATTGCGGTAACTATAGAAAATGATAGAAAATAAATATTAAATATCAATATTGTAGTGAAATACAATCCGTAGATATGATATGTACTATATGTATATTTATTAAAAATATAGACTATCATATTACTGAAAATAGTTCACTGCAATAAAGATACAAATAAAATAACACTAACATCCTCACACATTTACACACGCTACTAAACGCCACACACAATTAAGAATAAGTTCTATATATATTTGATTGATGTTATACAATGTCAAATCAAACAAAATTTCACTACATGAATGTAATGCAATCATAAACTTATGTACACTTTTCTTCAAAGCGAACATTACAACTGTTACAACCACACTACATAACGCCAATGGTGGCATAGTAGATACAATCAATAAGTTAAACACTATTACAGTGAATAAACATTACCAACACTACCAAAGTAAAATGAAACCAACAATAATGAAAAAAACATTAAAGAATCAAAAGAGAATAAAAAAATACACACGCACACATATACATTTATGTGTTATTTTTAATTTGCAAACCTATACAGTTTCTACAGTGTGATGTCAGATAGTGTCACATCTTTAGCCAAATGACAAAATGTGCATAGTGTATAAACGTTATACGCACATACATACGTTTAATAATGACGGACCATATTAAGGAAAAAATGCCATTTACACACTTCATAATGACGGAAAATCATTTTTAATCATTAACGTTGTATATACAATATATATAATAAACGACAAAGTAACATCGCCCATTAATATAGTTTATGATTTGTGATTCAAACAACATTCGTTCGGTCAAAATGAATCTACTACATTAAATTCATGACAGGAAATGTTTTACATTATATCACATGAACATGTATTTTAAAATACAGTTGAAAACTATTTGATGCGTGTATTTTTGGTCAGCATAAGAATCAAATAATATGACACTCCACCTGCAACCCACACAAGACACGAAATGTATAAAACCTTGGACATATTAACATTTAGGTCATTCTACCTTTCATCGGAGAAGGCGAATATTATACGAACATTTTAACATAATATACCGATACAACAAGAGTTTCATACTCTCCACCCTTTAAAGGTATTCAATACATACAACAGCTCAGACACGCGGGATTTAAATAAACTTCATCTAACGAAACAAATGTATGTACTAGAATGATATAAAATAATGGAAAAATGCACTGAATACATTTGAACTGAAATAAACTAAAAAAGTGTTCAATTGACAACTATACTGTACAATATATACAAAAAACCATTTCGCTATATACAAGTTCAAGATTTACGTGGTTTGTATTATAATTTAAAGCAAACAATGTCGCAATCAAAACAAATTTTGGTACACAAAACCACATTAAAATAATATGAGCAAATCATTACGTAACAAAAACAACCTCTCACTGCATTACATACATATAACTTCGATACAAAAACATTAATAATTCATGCACATTACAGTTAAATACACGTATATATGTACAGCAGGGATTTTCTTTAAATGAACAATACCATTAAAATACACGGAAATTCACTTTTGGATAAAATCAGAAAAGCGATTACATGAAAATACATTTAAACATGCAGTTAAATAATAATTAAAGTATCATATTTGTTTTAAGACATATAATTCATTATCAAAACAAAACAAGTTCACTAGATGTATCTTAATATATCACATACACGTTCTAAACAAGCTACGCCTTTTGATTTATTCATAATGTAAGCATACATTACTGTGAATATTACAATCAAACTACAAGTGCATAACACTAAAATTGTGTTATATAATTAAACGAATTAAATTTTCCAGCACTTCTATCATAAAATGAAACCTAAAACGTTTGGATGTAACAATTATTTTTCCAATAAAAATAAACGAATACCAATTCTAGAAAAAACGTCGGTATATGACAAACTAATTACATTTATGAGACATTATAGTCCATATATAATCAATTGACATTATATACAGTAAATTCGTTATCTCAGATGTCAAACAAAATGAAAATAATCACAATTATTATAAAGTTGTTATAACATATATAGTTAAAAGTAATACGATATCCACTTATGGTATTGGTTTTGTTTTCCGTCGTTCCAAACCAACACACTTCCTAGAATCCTATACCTTATGACGTCACTGCAGAAGTCATAACTGATTTCCAAAAAACAAAATGAAAATATAACAAAATTTACGCACACAAATATACTTTTTACCAGTTACAGCTCGCTATTCAAAAGCTATAATTAATGACAACAACAGTCAATACTCTACAATATTTCATTGAAAACTACAATCACTGCTATCGTCCATGACATACAAGCTTTAACATTAAAATATATTGTAAAAATAAATTTACAATATATATTACACTCATTGTAATGAAAACGTCACAGTTAAACAGTTTAATGTCATATTAAATCAACACTCGCCCATTTTTAATGTTATATAACATACACTGCCACACATGTAAAATCACACACGAACAGTCATTAATGTATAAAAGTATTTCAAACACAAATATAACTGTAACTTAACATAAAATGCATATCTTTCATATATAAAGCAACCGAGCAATACATGTGTACATTATTTACACGTTACAATCTACAACATTATTTCCTCATACATGTATTTCGTGATGAATTATAACAGAAATAAAACACCGCAAAACAAATAAATATTTTGAGAACAAATGCAATAAAATCAGTGTTGGTTCATCACGCATTGAAATAACATTTACATTTTTGTAAGATATTCACATAATTACAAATGAAAAAAAAAGCATACAAAAGTTGAAACTAAATATAAATGAAAGTCCGTGCATGAATCATAAAACACGTCACTACATGTCATTACCAGCACGAACAATAAAGCTTCTGTCATGCAATGTTTATAATCTTGAAATATTCCGACCACAACACAAACAGTATTTATTATACTTTGTTGTGTGAGAAAGATCTACAGTTTCTGAATAAAAAATACTACATTACATTTCTGACTAAATATTGTCACATTATATTAAATTAAGACATATGTAAAATACAAAACATGTATGCTACACCCATTAACATGAAAACACCAATTCAACACCAAATTATATTTAAAACATTTAACAATTTGTCTAACAACATTAAACATGTCATTATATTAAATAATATAGGATTTCAACACACACCCACTATTAATAGAATAGCATACATGCATACACTATTATAACCAAATCAAAATTGCAAATCAAAATTGCACACATGGAAACGCATAATATGCAACAAAAGAATATTGAAAAGCCCAACTTTTATATATAAAGCGAAAGAGATTTGTTTAATTGTGATTAGTAGTGACATATAACATAATTAAATAATAAAACAAAATCAAAATGTCGGTTAATCATATTTCAAACATCCCATTTACTACATTTGTAGTATATGCATACAATTACAGTTAGAAATGCATACAAACAAAATTAAATTTAACGTCACAAAGTCTCCCTTCATAAAACAACACATCGGTTACTTGTACATGACAAATAAAAACTTTACCAACACAATGAACAACACAGTTTCTGCTAGGAATGATATTGTCATACCGTGTAAACAATCAGGAAAGTTTGCAGCTAGTGACGGCGACTTTCGAATTTTATACAAAGTGTTTTATATGCCATCAACCAAGCTTTTGCACCATGTGTATACAGTATCCCAACCGGACTGCTGTCTAGAATGACTCGGTCGAACACGGGTTCGTCCTTTAAGGAAATGTAGATCTTCAGGCATTCAAATAAGCTGCAAAAATAACAAAATATGTCAAACAAATTTGAAGCGGTAAATAATTTGAATTAAACCAAAAATAGATGACGGAATTAAAATACCGTATATAGTTTACAAAACATTTAACCACTGCGCGGTACTGATTCTCTAGATACAAATGGTTCAAAAGTATACTTAACCTGAAATGTCTACTATCGATGTAGTCCTCGTCATCGGGATTCTGGCGAACGGACACAGAAAGCAACAAGAACTCGTGCAGTATGTTTAGAAAATTATACAGCACTTCGAAACTGAGCGTTTTAATGTATTCTTCATAGCTCATTTTCACCTCTGGGGGTACATCCTGGAAATACTCCTGTGGCAATGTCTCAAAAACGTCCTGAAAATAACAGAAAAATATGCCTATACAAACAAACAGTTTTTCATACATATGTTGACATACGCATGTAGGTAAACACAATATGTTCCTAAAAATATATTTAAAAACATAATTTTTATTTCATTCGTAATTTTTAGTTACTAGTCAATAAACCATTGATTATATTGTATTGAAATATGAACTTCGATAGCTTGTCTGTTATCCACGATCCGTGTTGACTTGTAAAAGGACAGAAGCAACCAGAGCGACTTGACATGTCGAAGCTCACAGCATTGGCGAGCCTATTCAATGTAAACACAGATTAACACCACGTTAACACTTACTGCATAACATGCATATAATCATTCGTGTCGAACAGTAGTGAACTGCACAAAGACATGCATATTGCTAACCACATTTAAATGAGCGGAAATCCATTAAATGCGTTATTTTGTTTTGAAACAAGAATACAATACACACACATCAATCTGATTTAAATAAATCACAAACTGAATCTGCCAAACAGCAAATGCAAAGAGAACTGTGGTAATTGTTAAACATTCAATCTCAGGTAAAAAAGATGGCACAGGTACTACTACGTGACACATTCACTGACATTATGAAATCAAAGGCATTCGTCTTAAACATAAACACATTTTATAAGTAGCCTGCACAAACACAATCCTCATTGTTAAATCGAGTATTTCGTTACAAACCCAATATACTTTTATAAATGTTAATTGTCTCAAATCGCTTAGTGGCATATTCGACCAAAATAATTTAATGAATTGTTTCTCAGGCACTTTTGCAAAATGTCAGGAGGGAGGGCGATTTTTTTTATTGAAGATTTTTTTTTCTCCTACTCTTTTCTATTACCACTAGGTAATGGCTTATTAAAACAAGTTAATAGCACATATTAAAGCCAATTTAATGTTTAAATAAAAAGCCAATTTAAAAGTTAAAATAACAACATAAGCATCCCTTTTTATAACATTCTAAATATAGATTTGTTAATTGCTCATGTTACAAACGGTCATTTAAAGAGGCAGAGGTAAAAAGGCAATCGATTTGAATGTTCATAATTAACATTAATGCCTTCAAAATGAAATACCATCAGCATAAAACTACTTCTTTTTATAGAATTAAACTTTTCGTAATTCATAATTCAAATATGAGTTATTTTTGCGATAAATAACCAACAATTATTGGAAAGGAAAATCCAAGTATACAGCAACACGTGTCAAGGCGGCTGACATTTTCGTTGGTTTCCATGAGAATTATTGACACAGATTTTCTTCAAAAAATATGAAATGCTATTAAACTAGCGAACGCTTCTATTAAACAAAAGTTAAATTCAACAAATAGGCGATATTTATAAAGTTTAACAATCGAATATGACTTTTTTCAAAGTTGAGATTTACACAGTATTTCACAATTTGTGTATACCCGATTTTATTACATGCCTTACTATAAATAGTACAGCAATCCGGGCATACACAGAAGGTGTGCCGATATCGCTTTTCTACTTCCTGTTGTGCCAGATACCGGCTGGGGCATGGCACACATGCACGTGCCGTCGTTAACTGCTCTTGATGACATAAGTAACGTCAAAATGTCGGAATCGGAGCGTACGCTAAGTTTTACAATATCGTTTGTTGGAATTCGACGGCCATATTCAAGACAATGAGCGAGAAATGGATACCCATGAATTAGTTAATTCCATGAAAAATGAAAATATCAGAAGAAAAACGACATTGGTCGTTAATCGGATAAACAACTGGCCTCAAAGTAAGGGTTAAGAGAGAGAACTATTCGAAATTGCGGCAGAGAAGCTAAACGTATTGTTCGCTCGCATATTTTCAAATATTAGAAAGAATGACTGCAGTGAATTGCTTAATTGACTTCAGATGACGGAGTGTAATAAACGGGTTAAAACACGGCTATAGTGCACCTTAAGGCCGATGTAACCGATCAAAATACAAAAACAACGCATTAAAATAGGTGCAATAATAGCATTTTGGTAACATTCAATCTTCTCTTTTCTGTATCGTCAAAACATAGTAAATAATGTTTTTTTGGCATTTAATCAAATTCATGGCGGGCCATAAAAACGTTGCCGCGCTGCCTGAGAAACAATGCGTTATTTTTTAGCCTTATTTTCTATATATTTCCAAGCGTTGTTCTTATTGATTTTTTTTCAATTGTGGTGTACGTTTGATTATTTTCAGTTACCAGTGTGTGAATAAGTCCCTGAAGAGACGGAAACTACAATATATCATCTACCTTTTGACTTAATATGGCGTTATCCATGAGTAGAGTTTTAACCATGAACGTATTCAGCTTGACCGTTGGGTTACCACCAGTCGTCTTCAGGAAGTTTATGGCAATATCTAGGTTGTTTAGTAATTCACAAACATCCGGAAGCTCTCTAAGTTCATCGCGAATCTGCTTTCCGACGTCTCCACTCAAATGTTCCTGAAGGTAAATGTTAGCTTAGTGATGTCAGTTTTGTTAATGTGAAAATATGGCTAAAAGAAAACAGCGATTACAAATTATATATACAGCCAAAACACGATACGACAAGAGTTTGTTCGTAGTATCGCGTTTTCGTAGTATCGCATCTTAAGGAAATGTGGGTAGTAAAGTAGCATTTAGCGTTAATTTGCAGCATGTCGGTGCGATTACGTTAATAAACGCACTTAAATGCACTTAAACTAGATGCATTTGACAATACGCGTGTGTATGTATTTGTATTATGAAGAAACTATAAAGTATAAAATCCGCAAAAAAATCAAATTCGCAAAGACATATTGGTAAGTCCTTAAATAATAATCTCACACTGCACACCATTTAAAGTGGATTAGTATGGTAACTTTACTCGTTAACAACTATGTTTGTCCATGGTGCAAACAAACTGGCTTAGTGTCGCACTTGCCAGAGGTGTGAAATATTCGTCGAGAAGGTGTGAAAAGTCTCCGTGACAATCTGATTCGTAGTAACACTTCATTGCAAAACGCTACGATGGGACCGAAACATGTGTTCGCAGTAACGCATATTGCTTTCAATCGCCAATTGTGAGTATCGCATCTGTTTGTAGTTAAATATATAAGGAAAACGGACGGGACCGGCCGCCTTATTCGTAGTATCCCGTCATTTCGTAGTATCGCGATTCGCATTATCGTGTTTCGACTGTATGCTATACATATCACATCACACTAAAAGGAAAATTTATATTGAGTGTAAACATCACAGAACAAATAAAACACTAGCAAAAGCATGCTATTCATTTTAAATATCCGTACTAAGCAGTATCAGGACAACACATTGAAAATAATTAACTGGTATTAAGATTATATTTAATCCATGTTAAATCTTTGATCTAAAGATGAAGAAAATACTAGTAAACGTTCCCTTAAAGCAGTACCTCTCAAACTGAACTGTTATTAATAAAAATCATGTAATGTTTCCTCATGTATGTTCTTTAACGTTTAAACCATATATCGAATTGTACTAACAATAGCCTTACAATGGTCGTCCCAAAATAGCGTATAATATGTAAACGCAAAGAAAACTATCATGATGAGCAGGTGCACATGTAGAAAATTTATCTTTTACATTTGCAGAATGAAGTTAAGTCCATTTTAATCATATACATTTGTATAACTATGAAAATATGTGAATTTCAAATATTATGTAAAGCTTTGCGGTCCACACTGTTCAGTTTTATAATATATAGGTATAATGAACGCAAACATGAAATGGAATTGAGATCCTTTATACAGACCGTTCTGTTTAGAAAAATATATTATTGTAAAGACCCCACTTTGATGTTTTATTGTAATGACGTCAGTATAACAGTTTTTATGGCGGAATATGTGTAACATGTGGTTCATCAGTTGTACGAATGGGATGAGCACATATCGAAAATTATCAAGCCATCCGTTAGGAACTGCTGTAGGGGACACTCATTTATTATTTGTTTGTACTCACGCAAGGGACCAAGCAGAACTACAAATTTATTCAGTACCATGGGCATTATGTTTAGAATAAATAAGACATGATTTATACTGACATCTTGCGGGCCGCGTTGCTGCACATTATTTTCCAAAAAATATATAACTTCATTGTTTTAAAGGTACACACATAATATTTTTACTGGATTTGTAAGATGCATTGCTGTAAGTAAAACACATGATTGTAACTATTGTTTTATAATTGCATTAGCTAGATGTCAATTATACGGTATTGTGGGACATCCCTCGTATACTTTACCTGTGGAATGTTTTTCTCTAGTTTCTGGAAAACAGTCGAGTTCGTTAATTCATTTCTGTACACCATCTGGTCAATCTGTGAATGCATACATGATGTGTTCTAATATAGGATTTAATTGAAAGTCCTGAGTAAACAGTATCGACACAAAACATATGAAACGTCTAACCAAAATTAAGTAACATTTCATCTTGTAATTAAATAATATTTAGAAACACGCACCATTTTTTTTCGCGTAAAAAACTGCTAGAGAGAGCATTTACTCGTATATACCGTTAAATAACGTACATAGAAGGCAGATATAGCACTGAGCAAATGGTATATACCTCCAAAAATGGACGAATATTTATCGTCGATTTTGAATAGAGGAGTCTGTCGATGAGTTGTCTCTCCATTCCTGCGAAGTCATACTCTACTTTGGTTCCGACCTCAATCTCAAAGGAATACTGGCAATTTGCCAATACAATTGGCATGAGGTCCTGCTGGTGGTCATAGCTTATTAGATGCGATGTAGTTACAGCCATTGGATTAACAGAAAGAAGTTTGTCCAGCCTGCAAAATTCATGAAAGGTGCAAACGTTATTCACAAAGAAAGTATTACAGTTACCAAACTAACACGCAATGTGATTTGCCAACTCATACACTGTGTACCATGTCATATATCCTCAAGAACACTATAATTTTATCGAACTTCTCTGAATAATTATAACAAATAGTAGCAGTACATATTAATAAACATTGTGTTTATTTATTACCTCTTCGATTCCTGAACATAGTAATCTAACAACTCGTTTTGTTTTCGGAAAAGAAAATCTAGCATTGCGTATGAACACAATCCTGGACCATTCGTTGTTGGTAGAAAAACTGCGATCGGCGTGTTATTGTCTATCCTCAGATTACACAGTTCTGTCGGGAGTGTCACTCGTCCAAATTTAGTAGGAAATCCTTGACACACAGGTAAACCTCTTAGTATATTAACGTAAAACAATGAACTAATTCAAGATTTTAAAACATGCCCAATTCTCATTCCGGTCTTTAAGGGAAATAATTCTAAACAAAGATAGCACAGATGGCTGAAATCGCAGCCCCTTATCAGATCTCTGATCACAGTAGATCACAAACCCCTGCTGCGTGGCAATTTATTGCTTTGTGGTCGATAATCAGTAAATAGCCGATTTGTAAGAGTTTTCTGATTCTGATAGCCTACAGAGTCAAGATAGCAATGCGCATTTTACTGGATCGAGATTTCTAGAGTTGAAAAAAATCTTCATGCGTGTTAACATGGCACAGAGACGAATCAATACGTATTATTTAATAAATGTTTGCATGAATTGAAATTCATTTGTTAATTAACTTTAAATGCATAACTTCATTGTTATAAGTTTAAGTCAGTTTACACATTCCACAATAACTTTAAATATGGAAGTTTTAAATAAAATAAAAAAAAGTATAATAATCTACAACTTTTAATTTTAACGTGTTGTATTAGTTTACTACACTGAATACCAATTAAAAGGGACAGTTTCACACTTTTTGGCAGTGAGAAAAAATTTCTACAACAGACTTTTTCCTGTTTTAGAATACATTTATTGTTAATATTTCAGGGTTTGGAAACACAACACGTATTTCTTGCTTGAAGTTAAACATTTTAGGATTATATGTCATTATGAATATCAGAATATCTGATATCCACATGTGACCGTGTCACCAACCACATCATGTGTATTACTATCATGGTGAGATACCGCGATACGACTTTTTAACGTTAAAAAGGAAGAAAAGAATCTGTGTTTATTTTAAAATAAATTTCATAGATACAAAGCTTTATCATTGTAGATATTCAATCCGTCGGAACCTAAGCGATACATGTATCAGTAAAGATACAAATGAAGAAAGAAAAAAAAAACCACCAAAAAATCCTTTATTTTGTTCTTTGTTTATATTGACAGAGGTTGAGTGTATTTAACTTAAAACGGACCAAACGATTTTAAAATACCGATTTAAAAAACACAGCGCTAGATCAGTAAAATATCATAGTTTCCAAAACCGTTGGAACCTAAGCGATATATGTTTGCGTTGAAAAGTTATTAAAAAATTTCTTGTCCTCTCCATGTATTTTCCTATACCAAGAAAATTCAATTCGGCAAACTGGACCGGAATGAAAGTTGGATATACATATAAAATGATAGCAATACGATGTAGCATGTAATTAGACCCATATAATACTAATTTAATGTATATCGCTAATGTTTTGAATACCTTGACTGAGTGACATTCTAGTTATTTCCCAAGCTTTTGAAAAATCATTAATCCACTTCTCAGTGTCTTGTCCATTCGACAGTTCTACAACAATAGTGTACATTAAGAAAATGACGTTACGTGGTATCAAGTTATAGATACATGGTTTGTTGTCTGAGTTTCATTATATTTTAATATAATTATGTAATAAATTTATATATAAATATATACACTCCAACTAAAACATCCAGCGTGTATTTTTTATAATATTGACATAGCTTGCAGAGGCAAAGCTAACAATGACGAAACAACCCTTTCGGCTATGCAATTAGATAAACCAAACAACATTATACGAGCATTTGTTTGGTTAACCCTATTAAGGCAATATATTTAGACAAAATACGCCGTTTGATGGAACTGGGTCAGCCAAAGAATTTGTGTTTGAAATTATTTCAAAATCAAAATGCAGCAATTGGTTTCAGAAAAAAAAACCCAGATATTAATTTTTTTTTAATATACCCATATAAGGTAAACTGTCCGACCTCTGGTGGTCATGTTTCAAATTTGGTTGAGTCACTAAAGGAACATTTATGTACGAGTCCAATATAGATACATAAAGCATACTATCCTACCCCGTTTTGTTTAGGACGACTGTTTACAAAACAAAATGATTTGGATGGATTTTCTAGAGGGTCTCCCAATGAACATTTCTCGGAAATTATTTCGAAATTCAGTCATTGGTTTCAGATAAGAAGATCGGAAAACTTGTCAACATAGCTATATACAAAACTGACCCACCACCTGGCGGCCATGTTGTATAACGAATCAAACTGATTTGAAGTAACCCAAGGATCAATTCTGGTATTTTAGCTTGAAATCCAGAAAGTGGTTTCAGACAAGAAGATATTCAAAGATTTCAATACAGAAATACAAGGAAAATCCTCGCCCCATGCGTCCTTGAGCGCCCCGGGCGGTCACGTGCTTTAACAAATTAACATAATATGAAGTTTTTAAGTAGAGGACCATCCCAGGTACGTTTGTGTGAAAGTATTTCAAAACCAACTAGTGGTTTGTAACAAGAGAATGTTTTGTAACGAATCAAGATAATTTGATTTCAAACGGGACCACTAACGGAAAAGTCTAACCAAGATTTGTTAATTTTCACCAAGCGTATGCAAGTTGACTGTTTAACAATTTGGTAGAGAACCACTGAATGCGTGAACTCGATTTATTACTTAGTATGCCTTGTATTTTATGTGCGGTCATAACGAATAGTGCATGTGCCGTAAAACACGATAACAAATATAAGATACGACACTTTGAAAGCAGCTGAAGCTATGATTTCAAAGATAATACAATGTATGCTTAAATTATTACTCTGTATTGCCAGAACGTCACTGATGATTCGAAAAATTAATTTAATAAATGTCGAACGAATGTAAAATTAGTACAACATCCAAAATAATTTCCTGTGTTTGCTACTAGTAATGCATGTGCTTCCCAAGCTACTGTTAGATGATTAATTTCTATCACAACATTTCCATGTGCCCTTAAGTGTAAACTAAGCTATCAGTTAAACAGATAATTTTTATTTAAGAGAAATGATTGGATAAAACAGTTCAATTGAGTATGATTCAATAGACTTCAAAAGTATTTGAGAAGTTATCACTGAATTTGATCACGTTAATTAGCAAAAAAGAACTCTAACCTTTTGCTATGTCTTTGGCCTTTATCTTTTTTGCTTCTGCTTTAACAAGTTTCTTTTGGAACTTCAGTAGCAGAGCCCGTTGCAAAAGCATTATACTTGGAAGGTATCGCAGCGCTTGGAGAGCATAATCCTAAAGACATATAACATCATAAAGAGTTAATAGTAACTGCAATATTTAGCCAAAAAATAAATGCTTCAATTTCTAGTAAAATACGTTGGACAATTGGTACCTCGTTCATAAAACGATGAAGAACACGCGTGGGTCGTTTCATTTTTGGCATTTTTGAATCCAATTCCTGACGCATATGCTCAATTGTAATTGGAAAACGGAATCTCCACATCCGAGGTATATCTATCAGACGACTAGGTTGTTCTGTTTCTGAACTACTGTCAGTTTCGTACATTAGGCGTATCAGTGGCTCAGTACCTTTGTAAAAAAGAACACAATCTCAATAGTCGGATAACGGAATAAATACAACACTAAATGCAACAAATACAATACCGCACTTATTACTATTGATATTCGAGAAAATAACACTAGTGAAGCCAACACATTTACAGTTATCATCTGCAATCTCATCGTTCAGACGTATCAGACAATCGTCCATATTCTGAAAAAAATTGACAAACATTGTAAAAAAGTGTAAGTTTCAACTTTTGTAAAATCAGTAGATTCCTAAAGTGAACGCAAACATGTATCGTTAAATTCATTAAAGATGCTGTTATTGTGGGTATAATTAATCTCAGTGGTTCTTAGTTGAAAACTTCTATGTATGATTTAGAAACACACATATTTTACTGCAGTAATTAATTTTTTAATGTAAACCTGAGCAGCTAAGAGTAATTACCCCAAGAACGTCGCGCAGCACTTGCTCTGAAAATGCCTTTTCCCACTGTTTTCGACTTTTTGTTTCAGTAAGTAGAGTGATATTCGATGGAACTGTAGTCCCTGAATGGAAAAAATCAAGTAATGTATCAACATACGGAATTTAAAAATGCAAAGGCATACAAAACTTCATGAGTAGACAAAATGTCTTATTACAAAAGACATATCAGATATTCTTCTTATTTAAGCCAAATAAAAATTGCCAAATAAGCACATACGAGGCAACAGAAAACACAACACAGGAGTACAAACAACAAAAACAACAACGACTGCAAAACATCATAAATAGTACGACTCGTATTACATATTTAAATCAAATTCTGTAAGTTATTTGTTGTCTGCATATAACAACTTTGAAGGTCATATAACAGCTGGAGATGTTTAGACGATGTATGTATATTTCAATATCACATGATACTGTCTAATACAATAATAGATGCGTTATGAGTAGATCCGAGTTTAATTTCCTGTTAATTTATCATGAATCATAAACCAAATTGTTCCTTTCGTAAAGGCAACTTGGATAATTGCTGCAGCTATTTTGGGATTGATATTTAAGTTCAGATAGATAAACTACCGTTTTCAAATAACTATTAACACTACATGTAAATACAATTTATGTCACGTTGAAACGCAAGCAATTTAGATATTTTAGTTAAAAAAACACGTGTATAAGTGCTACATGATTATGACATTATTGACTGTTGCAAAATTCAAACACAAATATATTGCAAAAACGAAATGCTTAATCTTATAACATAATCCTTATAATATAATCCTTAATCCTGGAATTTAGCGCAGTTTTCCATTTAATACGGATTTTGCTTATAATACGCATATTGCTATCGTCTTTTACCTAACACTATTATAATATTGCATTTTCTTCAGTATTTAAAGTTCATTATTGCGCTTGCGATATTAATGCAAATTGTAAGTAGATAGTTTTTATTTATGTAATGTTGAATAATCATATTAAGATTGTGTTCTTTTTTGTCTCAAGGTTTTGCCTTCATTTAGGAAACTCAGTTTTAGTTACATTAAATTTATATACCCAGTGCATAGGTTTTTTTATGTACGAAATAAAGGGTTTGAAATTAAAATGTTTTAATTTTTTTTAATTTGTTGGTTAGGACAATAACACACCTTTTACTGGCATCATTCTGTTAATAACAGAATGCGTCAGCAAAATGACATCGTCTGCACTGCGGCCTAGAGCTCTACGTAGATCGTCGATATTTGATTTGATATGGTCTAACAAAAATTCAGATACTTCATTCTCTTTCACGGCAGGCTTGATAATTTTGTGAATCTAAACAACATACGATGTATATTATAAATGTTTCATACATATGACAAATAATGATTTCAATTATCGTATTATATATACATGTAACTGTTTAATAATATTTTATTAGTCTACTTATTATAATTAAAATAAGTAAAATAATAACATGATACAGTAAAGTGGAAATGGAAATAAGTATCACATACAGAACACATCATTGAAAATATGTAACATTCAAATAGTAACAGTGTACATTTTACGAACCTCTTGAACTGGACCCAAGAACATGGCCATGTGAAGAAGAAGTCGGACTGCAGTGCTGTACGTAGGATTCAAATCTCTTATTGGTTGAATGACGCCGTTTTTAAAAGACGGACCAAGTATATGCCCTTTTTTGTTGATATCATTTCTAAAATCATACCAAAACCAAAAATGTTTTTATACAATTCTATTTTATGTTATAGTAATGGATATAATACTTGTTGATAAATTAGAGGGTTTTCAATGTTCCCTCGTGCATGTTACCCTCATAGCATCGTAACAAATACTACAATTGGTTAGTCGTGATATTGTACATATAAAGAGGTAATAAATATTTTAGAAGAAACAAATCAAGAACTTGAACTTGTAAATGAATAACGATTCCTAAATTAAGCAATATCTGATGTATTTATATATTAAAACATTCAACAACTGACGTTATTCAGAAAAGCAAATACAAGACCATTCAAGCGCAGTTTTCTGCTCTCGTCAAACCAATCAAATAAAATTTGAATCGAAATAATATATTTCAACAATATTTCAAATAATATAAAATTTAGGAATAAGCTCATTATACTAAGCTGAATGATCAACGAATATGAAAATATAACACACAATTTTCGTTTTTTTTCTCAAATTAATATATTCCCAGTGAATTTCCCATTAAATTGGTCTAAACAGGGCTTAAGTGTAAACAGCTATTATGCATCCTAAGTTGGTTTTAAAATTAACATTGTAGGTGATATTTTTCTAGAACTAAAAGTGGGAAAATATTATATGGGAAAAGTAAACATACACCTCTTAAAAATCCCATGGGAAAATGAAGAAACATATGCCACGGAACGCAGATTTCAATAAAAATGTTAGCAAGTAATTTCTTTGAAACAATATTTGGCGTCAGTGGTAATTGTACAAAATAGGAATGTAAACTGAAACTCTGTAAAATTGTACAAACTAGCAAAGTAAAACCGATGCATACATACATGTGTTTATTTTGTATCCGATATACTAATATATTTGAGTCCTAAAAGATGTTGGCATCAATTATTCCAACACCTGTCAGGGTTTTTCGTATTCATTTTTTTGTTCGTTAGTTAAGCGAATGAAAATTCCAGGTGCATGCATATTGCGAACTGTACACACTGGCCTCGTGGTCATAACACATGCGTCATGCGTCTATAGATTATTGCCCATTGAAAATGCATGTATGTCAACTCCGACTTCAAGTTCAGTGCTTCATTACATGTATGTAACATGCGAAACAATTTTAAAAGTAATGTTTTAACATGGTTTTTAATTCCATTAGTATTACACTAAAATTGGACATGGCTTCACTATTTTATAATCGAATCTATCATCCAGTAGTTTGTTTGCCGTGCTCCTTTGCTTCGCCACTAATAATATAAACTGTTCGCACCTATTTATGCCCTTCCTTAAAAGTGTGCCTGTTTATTTGAAGCGTTACATTCGTAGTCCAATTAATTTCGACATAGCAATACTTCGTATAAGTTGACTACCTTGTCATTGCCATCAAAATCTTCCACACTGTACGCGTTATTAATAGGATTATAAGAGCCAAGTATAAAATCAGGAAAAATGGCCTTGTTATATCAATAGCGCGATTTTCAAAAAAGCAAAACAAAAGCACTAACATGAAAAATCCACAAAATAATAATACAAAATCTTCACAACCTAAACATACTGAATAAATAAAATAAGCAACTTAAATCGGAATAAATAAACAAGGGAATGAAACGGCATAAGGTAGTTAGTTCTTCATTTAGATATACTTCAATAACGAAGCTATACACATTTCTCAGATAATGGTATGTTTGTCCATTCTAAATGCTCAAGTATTCCAAATAAAATTTCATATAATAGGAAATGTCATTTACAAAACATATAGAGAAAGAATATCACAAAGCCTATACAGTTCAAACATTTAATCATATGCAAAAACATTAAATGTGGATGAAAAACTTTATTTGAAGTATCAATGCTGCTATTTGTTACCATAATAACATGGTTGGACCTTAACTTTTGGGAATTGGTGGTCCGCTGGACCAGCTACCTTGAAAATTTGTACAGGCCCGATACTGAATTAACTGGTCCCGATAATAAAAACACATCGAACTGCATAATGCATAGTAGAACAGGAAATGAATATGATATAATGAATATGATAATTGAAGTCGGAAAATATATTGAGCACACATGCAAATATCTTATTCGTTATATAATATAACATAGTTAAGCTAAAATGTTGTATGTACATTGTTGCTAAAATGAAGATCAGATATCAGCTTCTTGAACTTGACATAAATTTGACACGCATGCATTATCGTTTGATGTGGAATAAAAAAAAACACAAATAATAATAATAATTAAAAAATTAGTTTTATTTGATTTGGCTATACGTTCCTCGACCTTATGCAATCATTCTCGCAACGCGGAAACTTTGACGTAAATTCTGTTTACTTCTATTGTTCTTTTATAACAATAAAATTAAAACATTGTCTGTTGTAAAAAATAAATCATTTTTGAAGTGAGAGAATGCGTTGTTGAGGTAAACTATATATTATTGAGCCAGGAGTAATGTTAACACTATCCAAGAACAAAGTATTTACGTAACGTTTGGCATTTCAGCTTGAAGCCAAAGAAATATTTGAACATATTGATTAACATATTGACGCTGCTAGTGTTGCAAGTGATAGTTTCAACTCATTATTTTATTAAATATGTGTTAAATTTGTGTTTGAATAATAACAACACATTATTAAATCTATGACTTTCGTAAAATATTAATTTCTTTAATTAATTATAATAATAGGTGGACAGAGCTTCCCTAAAAATGCGACTTCAATGCCCGTATTCTCTAGTTGCTTAAGTCTTAATTGTTTTAAGTTGATTTTACAACGTACAACACGCAGTTATAACCTACTGATTGGAAAGTTGAATTATCTTAAACTGCGCGACTTATACACAAGATCTTAAGATCTTACAGCAAAATGAAAAAAGCATCTCAGACGGTTTCATGTATCGGTAATAATAAAGTATAAATGACGATTTACACTGTTGGATCGAGTCCAATAACAACTGGTCTCCGGACCTGTTTAAACAGAATTATTAGACAACCGGCCCGAGCGAAAAATCACTGGTCACTTACCTACGGACACGCGTTAAGGTCGAATTCTGCATAATAGCATTGTGGTCGACAAAATAATTTAATTAAAGCTTTCCTTGATTTTTTTATATGGTTTAACAAACGAATTCATATCTATCCAATTCTAGCTTGGACAGATGGTTGATGCCAGTGGAATTACATGCATAGGAAATTACTTACGCATCATACTCTCTGTTGCCTGGCAACAAATTATGTCCTGTCCCTCCAATTTGTGCTTTACATTGATTGCAAACTCCTATGAACTTGGCTCTACCGCACTGGAAAATGTAAAAAATACCAACAACATAAAAGTATGATACATTCACACCGTCAACTAAGAAAATGATGCGAGATTTGTACGGGTACATTCAAATAAGAACGATCATTATACGACCATGTGCGAATATTCTGCTTGTTCCATTCGAGTTGTTTACTTTTCGGTTTGCGGTTTGTAGCATTATTTAATTTCCAAGCCACCATCGAGTATAGCTGCCTCCGAAGAAAAAGGAGGAGGGTGCAACTAAACAGAAACTCATTTCACCAACAGAAAAAACAGAATAGCCAGGTCTTTGTCAAATAAGGATCACCTTGATATCAATATGGTAAGTGCCCACAATTAGCCAGATTAAAAAAAAAACAAGTTGACAGAAACAACAACTCCAAATTAGAACGCTTGTTGACTTTAAATTTTTATCCAATCATCACGCCTGCATAGACGAAATAACACCCCGTGGGATAAATTTAGCTGTATTCCACCTTGTTGAATACAGCAAACGCACGCGTTTTCTTGACGTCGTTTGATGTAATTTCGTGTTATGCAGCGATTTTCTTTCGTTTATTTTCAAAATAAAGACAGAAAATGGTGGAATAAATATAATACTAGGTAAGTGTTGAATGCAGATACGTTTATTGCTCGGCACGAAAACCTAAACCACTCGCCAAGGCACGCGATTTAGGTTTTCTAAAAAGCCTCGCTTAATAAACTTATCTGTATTCAACACTAACCTAGTATTCTCTATGCCTTCATCACGTATGAATATAGAATGTTAACAAAATACATTGATGACGTCACGACGATACATTAAGTAACATTTTTGGCGTACTATTATCATAGAAATTATTATGTAAATGAACAATATAATTAAAAAAATATAACTATTTAATAGTACATATTTATTTGACAAATAAAATATATTATTAAATATATAATTTAACTAATACATTACTTATTGAACAAATAATAAATAAAATGAAGGGTCGGTTTTTAGGTTTCGTTAACTTGGTATTATTTAATTATTTAATTTTCATTAAGAACTGTTCCCATTCATGAATAACTTAAACATTTGATAATAAATAGTGATGTGTGTTACTGGTATATATAATACTGTGGTAAACGCACGAGGTGTTTGTGGTATTATATGCTTAGAAAGCATATAAAAACAAAATATTATTGTAAGTTATGTTAACGAGTTTGCAATACATCACGGTTTTTCATATTAATGCACTTACTGCTTTAACCAGTGATATACACATCTACAAGGCGTATAAATCGCGACATAAAGTATAAAATCGAGCTACCGTCGTATGCCGTCCGTGTACAGCCGTACCAAAGCCCCTTAACCCGTGCATAAATCGCACAGAACCTGTAATTAATCGTAGTAACTCGAGCGAGGTTCCTATAAGTCCCACCACAACTCGCCACTATCAGTATGAATACTGTGTGGATGTCGTGTAGTGACCGTAGCTGGTTCGTGCTCAATCGTGTTATATTCGTACGGTACGAATATCTTTGTAAGCAAAAGAGCAAACTATTTTCTTTCCAAACTTAATTATTTTTTGTCAAACTTGTGGTGACACTCGGCGATTGATGGTGAGTTTCAATTCGTAGCATTTCGCCACAAATGGCAGAAATATCCGTGACAAGTGTGACAGGGATATAATAATCGTCATATCATATCAACATGATATGATTTACTTATTTCTGAAAATCTTTGAACATGTATGGCGTAAAATTATATTTTGTTGCTGATCTCTGAGGGAAATTAGTGACGAAGAGTTCCAAACTTTAGTTCAACTTTAGCGATAACGGACAGGTCAAATACTACAGTTTACCATGAACAAATATATGGCACCCAATAGATGTGCTAGTTGTTAAAGACACGCCATGCATTATGAAATTAAATGAAACGCACTGTTGATTCAACGTGTGTCAGAGTAAAGCAAGAAGAGTTTCAAGCGAAAGCCTGCTCGTGCAATCATAGACCAATGTCAAGGTGACCGTAAAGTCACATTCCTAAAACATGAGTTAAAAATGTTATATAACGGATACCGGAAACTGTGAAAACATTTGAAATAAAACACATCAAAGGCGAAACTCTACTTTGTATCATCAACATATATACAATAATTTGACGTTCTGGCGAACTAATGATACCATTTATACAGCATTAGGATTAATCAGACCGATTTAAGGCAAATGTGACTTTTAAAGTATTTTACACAAATTATTCTTCTCTATTGCAAAGAAAAGATATGTGAAAAATGTGATCCGTAAGCATAGCCCCTTATTCTCCAATCACATTTGCCACATTTCTTCAAAGGCTCGTGAAAAAGATGAATTGTGAAAAAAAGATGTAAGATTTCTAAAAGAATACGAAATATATTATACATTATAGATTGCGTCGCGTGTGTTTATGTCCTAGATTATGAAACATTGTTCAAGCTTGAGTATGTCATCAGATAGCACACTAACACACACATGCACACGCGTAAATTATAGCTAAATAGGCAAACAACTATATTTTGTTAATACAGTAAGTAACTGCATATTCTGCATCGTAGTATTGACTATATAGAAATAAGATATTGTTATTGACAAGTTAAACATCACAACAAACTCATGCATTAATATCTTCATCTAATCGACGAATCTCAAATCTTAATCGACTAATTAATCACTGTCTTATTGTCGTTAATTATTCGACGAAACGATTGATTGGCGCAATACTCATTAAAAAAAATAAGAGCTAAAGACGTAATCGTGTACTTACGTCACCAATGGTGTACGGATGGCCGTTTGGACAACCTTAATAAAAGAAACACAGTTCAAGATACAAAAAAATATTTCAATGATTAAAAGAGAAAGATAATGCTTTCTTACCCACGCAAACGCACACGCACGTACGCACGCACACACACACACACACACACACACACACACACACACACACACACACACACACACACACACACACACACACACACACACACACACACACACACACACACACACACACACACACACACACACACACACACACACACACACACACACACACACACACACACACACACACACACACACACGTATATATTCGTTGTTGTTTTAAATTTTGTTTTATATATACATGTACTTACAATATATACGAGTTTTATCTGTTACTAGTGCACATATGGCTTCTACGTCGTGTGGCATGTCTTCTACGTCGTGTGGCATGGTAGGCAGGAACATATTCTGAAACAAGCGTTATAGCAATGTGTAATTTATGTATCATTAATTACGTCGAAGATTGCTCGCCATGTTAGTATTTCATAAATTTATGTGGTCAAATAAAAATATGCGCAGCAATGGAAAAACTATGTATTTCATTCCATTTACGTGTATAGTTTGGTGCCCTTTAGCAATCGCTGCCAATGGATCCATATTGGACGTGACTCCACTAAGCGAGGTCATTACGATCTTAAAATGTACCAAAAGGCATTGTAACCCCTGATGTTGCATGTCCGTTCCTGACACCATTTTCAGATAGGGTGGTTGAAGCTCATTGGTTAGCAACATCTTCATAAACACCTGTTTAAATAGTGATGAACAAATAATAGCTCTACATATCTGCTGGGGTCAGCCCATTTTTGAGCTTATAGGTATTACTGTTCACATTATTGTATCTTAATCTTTATTATATATGTACATTTTTAAGATGATATGCATATCCTAAATCATTATTCGGATATCCGTACAAGTAAAACTTGTTTCACAGAATAGCAATTTATCTGGTTAATTGTGCTTATACATTTATTCGACATTTCAACATTATTTCAAACACACTAAATGCTAGTAATATACAATTAAAATCCTGGACTCTCTGTCAAGTAGACTGTCTGTTATGTGTACGTTGCTTAAATTCCGCGTGTCATAATCGTCAGAAAATGAAGAACAAAAACACCCAACATAAATATAGATGTCAATAAAGTTGATTAATACACTACATACTGCTTTGACACAGGTAAAAATGCAGTGTATTACTTTGACACAGAACAATGTTTTGTCTGACCTACATAAGAGGAAAAATGGGTTTGAAATGCAAAACAAGAAGTACAATATATGCCCTGGGCAACTATTTTGACCCTTGACCTTGCTGAAAGACCTTGACATTTCAACTACAGATTTGGTCCTTTCGTGTGTCTCAAAATGATATTATCTTTCCAGACATGTTATTTCGAAACCATTCCATTTCGAACAAACTTTTGCTTTGCTTCCTACAAAAACTTCATATTAATATTTGACCTTGAAGTGTGACCTTCCAAAAACAGACTTGGTTCTTGCCTGTGACACATCCTCTCACAATGGTGAGCACTTTGTTCGAGGCTATAGAAGAATCCCTCTTTAAAGGTACAATACAACACGGAATGCAAATATTATTTCTTGTATGTGACATTTGACCTCTAAATGTGACCTTAACTTTAAAGCTACATGCCATCTCTACTAAGTCTTTTGAAAATCCAACCATACTAGAAAATATTATGCTCAAGACAAATAGTTCAACTTTAACCTAAACTGTGACCATGGCCATTGACAGACAAGCATAAGTCAAGTATGCGACACATTGTCTGGTAATAGCGAATACTACTCTGAAGTTATATTCAAATCATTCTAGCCATTTAGAAGTAATGGAGCACAAAATCCTCCAAGGCATTACAAAGTTATGGAGCGGAAACGAAATAAGGACGGACGGATGTATAGTCGGACGGACGTACAGACCAACACGCGCGATTCTTATAAAAATAGCCCAACTGTTTCAATTTCATTTGATACGTCTTAAGAATATTAAGTGCATTCAGATAAAAATCACACAATATCCCAATAAATATCGCGATAATTAAAAGCGCACACACGGTGCTGCAAGTTCAGAAAATCATTAAGATTTGAAAAACAATACAATAAAACATAATGACATATAAACACTTATAAATTTTCTTAAAATAATTGCTGCTTGACTAGTTTTAATTCAACTCTATTGTTATCATTTTAAACTCGTCGAAACTAAACGAAGTTCCTCGTGGTTTATCAGTTTATCCTGCAGAGTGCAGGGTGCCGATAAGTAACGGTGAAAATTGTGATCGCCACGATGATAAGCAAATAAACAAAGCAAATTTGTATATATCGTGCGATTGTATTGACCGGGCACTCATTAATCTCCGGTAGCGCTCTTCTATTTATATATGTAAAACATTTATCTTGCGTAAGAAGTACGGATGTCAAAATCATATCACAAAAGTGCTCATCAACAAGCGTTAGGAAGGATAGGGCTGTGGATAGTGTTGTTTTAGACTTTAAATCGCAATGACTGTGGTTCGAGTCCTGCCAAAATCTTTGTCTTTTTTATCATTTTCTGTTACTTTAACGGCACCTATTCTCATGACATTTTATCTTTATCTTATTTTATTTTTCCCTTTTTCATTTATTTTATTGTTATTAATTAAATCATGTTATCTACATACAAATGTATTCACAAAGACTCTGTTTCGCTCACAGAATCGGTGCAGATCTCTTCTGTGTCAGAAATGAGGTTGATGATGAGATTTTATTAAAAAATAAATACAAAAAAAAGTGGCTGTTCTGGGATTTGAACCCCAAAAGTCACGCTTACAAACTTTGCGTGCTTTCCACTAACTACATTATCAACTGTAACGAAGTAACGGTTTAATCAATACATATTCGTATCTGAGTCTCCTATCTGAGTAAGTAGCTTAAAATAGACTTACGAAAATAAACGGAATATACATGAGTGCCAGGTCAATAGAATCGCAAAATACAATTTACTTGAAGGATCGGTGTTTTTATTTTAAACAGTATCCAACAACCGAATTGTTTCCTGAAGCAGAGTGTATCAGAAGCTTAAACATACAATAAGACACTTTAACCGGCCATTTGTGTTACTTTTTAAATTAATTATTCTACATTTGACCATTTTCACCTTTAATGAGGCTTTAACAAATATCACATTATAAGTTTTTATAATATCGCGACACCCATAATAAAATGCAAATGTTTAAATGTGATTTCCTCATTAAAATATAAATCCATTAAGAAATAAACGCAGACTGGTGTAAGATACAAATATGTTCCGTTAAGTTTTGTCAAATTCTTTGTAATCTGAATATATACGTTTTATATGTGAATTTGAATTCGATGGCACGGTTGATAAACATTTGTTTGCACATTGTTGGGCACATGCGTAGACCGAATGTGTGTCCATTATCAGAAATGAAAGTACCTGAAAGACAATATCGCCATAGTGGACAAGTGGATAATTTCTTAACAAGGGGGCCTAGCTAGCCAAAGATCGCTCTTCTAAGTTTTACTAATCATAATGGCTTGTACAAATTTTATAGCGTAATAGTATGTTTGAAGTAAAAATGTTGACAACGGAAGACAACGGACAACAACCACTGACAATCATGTTAAACGAATCCAAAACATTTGAAGAATTTGTTAGATAGTCGCCCAAGGAACGTTTTTTTGAAGTTATTTCGAAATCCAACCGTGATTTCTGGCAAGAGGATTTTAAAAGTTTTCAATACAGCCATGTAAGAAAACTGCATCGCCCCCTATTATTCATGTTAAAGAAATGAAAATGATTTAAATAAGTTTGGTAGAGGCCTACCAAAATTATTTCCACAATTATTTGCGCAGTTTGGGTAGAAAAACGCCCAAGGAGCATTTCTGTGAAATTAATTTCAAAATCGAATGAAAAGAAGATTTTAATTTTTTTTTAAATAGCCATATAAGAAAAATGGCCCCGCCTCCTGGCGGCCATGTTTGCGACAGACCGGAACCATATGAAATACGTTGCTTTAGAGCCAATTAAGGAACATTTGTGTGAAAGTTTCGAAGTCCAAGTAGTGGTTTCTTTCAAGAAGATTTTCAATGTTGTTCATATAGTCATATAAGGTAAAATGGACCTGCCCCATGACGGCCATGTATTTTACAACGGAGTGGAACCATCTGTGCAACTTTGGTAGAGAACCACCAAAGGAACATTTCTGCAAAATTATTTCAAAATCCAACCGATTTCTTCCGACAAAAAGATTTTTAAAGTGTTCAATATAGCCATATTAGGAAAACTGGCTCTTGTGGCCATCTTGTGCAATGGACTGGAACCATTTGAGCACCTTTCAAAGAGGAACACCCAAGGGACATTTCTGTGAAGTATCATCAATCTTGACATACCAGCTTCAGAGGAGATGCCGTTAAAAAAAGTGTTTGCACGCACACACGGACGCACACATGCACGGTCCCACGCACGCACGCACAACGGACGAACCGCCATGGCATAAGCCTTCGGTCAGTGGAGCTCAAAATCAAATTGTTCAATATTGCTAGCCCACCCCCTGGCAACCATGTTTTCTATTCTCAAAATATTTTTAAGGACCGCACTAGTAACATTCGTACCAATTTTTTTATGTCAACCAACCGATATCAGATGAGATGTTTAATGTAGATAGTTGACAACACACGATGTCTGACGAAGGAAACTGCTGGACCACAACATGAGCTACGATCAAAGGCCCCATTTACAATCAACCTGATTATTGCAAGGATTTTGACGACTGGTTACACTGATTATTGTTTGTCGAATCATAGACTGAATCCTACTGTGTAACGACAGTAAAACACGTAAAAGAATATTGGAACATTGATTTTTACTACAAAAGGTATCTGAATCGGATTTTAGTATCAATGTACCTGACTAGTAGTATTTGTTTAAAATACATATTTGATAGCTATTGCTGCAGCGATTTTTTATTTTTAAATGATGTTTCATTACACACCTTGTTAGTAATCAGGTCGGAATCCGTCAAAAATTGTGTAAGTCGCTCTATACCCTAAAAAGAAAACATTTGTAATGTGTACAGTGCACCATATTAAACAGAAAGCAAATAGATAAAGGAAATTTGTCATGTATTTAATATGATATAAAATTATCTTGATCAAATCGTTATTATGCATTTAATCGTAATAATTTTCTCAGTTATAATTTCATAATATTGATATTGTAAGTCAATATATACGGAATATTACATGACTGTGGTGTTCCGGTGGCTTGTATCGCGAGTTGATTGTGTAACGCTGCAACTTTACACAATCAACGAGAGAGATACAAACCACCGGAACAACACCGTCATGTAGTATTCCATTTATTATATATCTCCTTACAATCAAAACCTCCACAAAATGTTACGAAATAAACAAAATAATAACAAAAAAGTACTGTAAAAGAACTCGCATGAATACATGTCTTGTAGATCAATGACGTCATACAATTCAAATTATTATGTTGTAACAGGGTCGTCGTGTCTATAAATAGAACAGAGTGTTTCCCAATGTCTCTCGGAACGTTACGGAAATATACAGTACGAACGCGAAAATAATTTTCCAGCCGTTGGATACGGACAATTATTTCACTGTGTAAAATGAGAAAATTCTGTCTGACCGATTGTTAGAGTCAGTATATCTATAGGTATATAATCAATAATTCAAAATTTTATTATAGCAGGCGTTGTGCGAATGTAATGGTTTAGATGTCAAACACACATTTTAGCCGTACCTTCTTTGAACTTTGAAATGATGGTCGTACATTGGCACTGGTAATTTCCCTATGTACAGCAAGTTGCAGATTCGTTTCCAAATGCTCTTTACTAGTTGCCTGTAATAAACCCTAGTTATTTTATTAAGTGAAATACTTCGAGTCACCTTAGGTATATAAATAAATTAACCTTTACTTGCGGAGTTTATTGTACGTTACACATAGATTAGTAACTGGTACACCGGTACAGCTGTACTGAAAGGGTTTCATTGCTTGAACAACAATGATCAAGTCTATGTGAAACTATGGGGTTGTTATGCTGGAAGTTAAAACGTTTTGTGTACATGTAATAATACTACGCCAAGGAGGTTATGTTTTTCCAGCATTGGTATGTTTGTTCATTTTTTGTTTGTTAGTTAGCAATTGTACCCAAAGCGTTATGAACAGATTAGCATGACATTTTATGGGAACTTTGTTGATGATTCGGCTGGATTCAGGATGAAGAAAGATAATATGAAGAGATAGGACCGACTGCTGTATAACTCATAAGATGCACAAGACAAGTGGGGACAAGCCGCCTTGGCGGAGGTCTGTGCTCTCCTAGTGTTTTCTAGTAACATTCATGTGGCTATTGTATCACGATTTATTCACCAAAGTTCCATACCCGTTTACTAAATAATAAACAAAATGTCGAAGTCACTCAAGGTGCACATGTTGCAAAAGTTGTGTGTTTCTCGAACCATTTGAACTTTTGCTTCCATAGAACCATATACTGAAATTTGTATTATAAGTGTGTTTTGTACAATCTAATTGTAGCAATCCACCAAGCAAGGCAGATGTTTCAATACAGTATGTGTTTAATAAGTCATATTACATGAACAATCATTTAGTAATATGAAATATACTCACGCCAAGCAGATTTTTAAGCACATCAGTATCACCGTCAATAGTGCGTTTTGCTATAGCTTCTCGTAATTGTTTGTAGGTTTGGCCAGCTACTAAGTATCTGTCAGATACTACAGTCTGTAATAAATGAGTATTATTTACTCATTTGGCGATTAAAAAGATATACAAGATGTACATTTTTAAAGACATAATGTGTAATGAATGGTTATTTTAACTACGCTCAAGTTGATGCTAATATTTGAATTAAATAATTATATTAAATAATTAAATATTTGAATTAAACGATTATATGTAATGACAGACTCAGAGAGAGCACTGAGTCTATGACAAACTTTTACTTGACAAACACGGAACAAGAAAAAAGTGTATATTTAATGTTGCACGTTGTACCTGATTCGTTGTTCCATCAATGGCTATCCATCTTAGGACAGGCTCATCGGATCTCGAAAGACGGTGATACACATATATACCGTTTTGTCGGCACAACAGTTTCACTAAATACTTTCTGTAAATGTATACATACTACATGTCAAATATTAAAAGTTACAATTGATTCTGTATGCACAGTGTACTGTACGTTTAGAGGATATACATAATATATATTTTATCATTAGCTACAAATACACTCCAAATTAGCAAATTGTTGATGTGTTCTTAAGTTTCATCAAAAGGCAATGCAATATACAACAAAAACGTATAAATATATTCAAATCAATTTTAGATAATGTTTTATGAATAGTGCCAAGTACGTTCTCCTAACGTCACATATAAAGTATAATATTTCTGATATAAAATGTATGACTAGTCTATGACACAATCTGACAGAATTATGTAAAAAATGGCGTTCAGCTGTTGGTTTAGGTACCAGTAGATAAATTTGTAATTACCTTAATTGACAACTTAAATATGAAATACTGAGTTTGAGCATTGACGAAAACCACAAAAATAGGCAAATTTTCGTACTTAGGATTTTCTGATTTTATATCTTTGCAAAATTCCTGCGCAGCTGAAATTAGTTCTTTATCTTTTTCATGCATAGTTAGATTCGCATCAACAACTTGGGCTAAACACCTGGCTATAATTGTCAAACACGCTCTCAAGGTTGCAACTGCATACAATGTATCAGTAGTCTTCGATCCATCACTGTTGATAATGTTTTGGGATTTTTTAAATAAATCGCACACAAAACCAATCCTTGACATTTCGCTTTGTTCAATAAGTTGAAATTGTCTATCCTGAAATGAAATACAATAACACATTTCATCGTCATTTAACAGTTTAATTAACAAATTTTATTGTTCCTAACACAGTACAATTACATTGATACCCCTATAAAATGGCTAATGCTGATCTTTGGTGTCTCAGAGGTCGCTGTCGGACTATAGCTGCACAATTGTTTACCAACAATACTTCAGAAGGGTAAGTATTACTTGAACTATACATAATGTGTATTTTTTATGTATTGCAAGTGATTAACATATGGGTAAGTCTATGTTTGTGATTATTTTGTATTGAACGTGGTGTTCAATGGAACCTGTAAATGAGATGGCATTGTTCGTTTATCTTGGAGTAGAAAGTCTATATTAATCATCACTTTCTTTCTATAATACACCATGATTTTAATGTTGCAGATTATTTAACACACACGTGTCAAATAGTGTTAGGTAAAACAACGCATAACTATTGACTGTGTTAATTCCAATCCACATTGGTATGTTGATATGTGTTGTAGTGTGTATGTGTGTGCGAGGCAAATGTAACTTTTGTATGCATAATATAGCTCTGATATTTAATTGCTTTTTTAATTATTATTATATGTCTATTTGGTGAAATGGTATTATGTGTGTGAAGAATTATTGAGGTGGACCACTAGACACATCATCTTATTAGCATATATATAACTATGAATAATCCATTTAGGTATTTTAATGTGACGACTATTATGAGTACCTATTTGTCTGTTACTGTATATTTTCAGGGCTTGATCCTTATTTTTGATTCTTAGTCATCGTATACTGGATGCTATCGAATCATATCCGATCCGTCATCAGATATATTCTTTGGATCTTGAGACTAGAGCTGTTATGTTTTTATATTTGTGTGCGATGCTATTATTACAACGATACAGAATAATGTAAACGAGGTGTGGGCTCTGTGGTGGCCAATTTAATGATAATATTTTGTTGTTATTTTCCTATGCATTTGCCGTTTGGGAAACATAGCATGGTGCATCATCTTATTGAAAGATCCAAGCCTCATTTCCAGAATTTGTAGCCACAACATGCCATAAACATTCATCTTAAGTTTCAAGACATTTAAAACTGTTCATTGTGTGATCGATTGCTTCAACGTACCGACTCCATGGTACAAAATACAACCCCAAATCATAACACTTCTCACGTAGTTTTTTGCTCATTATCTGTGTCTGTGCCGATGCAATTGGGTACGTATTTTCATCGGCCTTTCTCCAAAATTATTTTTTGTTTGTTTTTACCAAATATGTTTTTTTTTTTTTCATCATACATTTTCCCAATTTTCGTCAACATTACACTTATTGTTTTCCTTACAAAACTGAATTCTTTTCCCCTACGTACTTTTAATAGTTGCAACCTTTCTGTCGTTTGAAGCCTAAAAGCCACTATCAAATAACATATTTGTTTTGATCCTAGATGCCCAAGCAGACTCCGGTTGTGTATTAAATCAGCTGGAAAAATCAATTAATGTCTATCTAATGTTAGTTTTCACTCTGCGAATAAGGCACCTGTGTGAGTGTTTAAATGCTGTTTTGTCTGCTACTTCCCGGATTATTTTCTATTACGCCTATTGATTTATGCTTCTTTAATAATTTTGAAATTGTTCTACGATTATTTCCGATTAATTCGCTGATTTGTAAGCGAGCAAATCCATTAATTGAAAATGTTATCATTATTTCCTTTGTATCAGGTGTAATTCTTTTACCGTGAGGAGCCATTTTAAATCATGCGTCGGTGTTCTGATTACATGTTGCTAGTAACGACAAACGGCAAGCAATATTAATTGTGATACACGCGCCAATGATCCTACCAAATTTCAACATAGTCTGATATACTATACGCGAGTTATTTATGATCAAAGTTTTGTTTCAAATTTCCCGGTTATGGGAACTCACTTATAGCAAATGAGTGTTTAAATTTATCTCACTGTATTGTTTGACTATTTATACGTAGACTGTTTACATACCTCCCAGCATTGCACAATCAGCATGTACATGTCGATCACGTCTTTGCTGTCGTTTGTGTCATCCAGTTTGGTTTGTTCAAAGAACTTACTAAGATAATTTGTCACGTATCTTTCCTCGCTATAGTAAAAACAGTAATGTGTCTAAGTATTGTGTTAGCATGTATCACATAGTAATTTAACATTTAAATCAGATATAACAAATCCAATATATATATCCCACATTAGAATATCAAGGGCTTATTTAACATGTGATAAAGAAGCATAAATAAAGCACTTCAAATATTCAAATATTGAGATCAATTTGATTTATTTGGTATGTGTTCACAGATAATTTCCTGTGTGTGAGGGGGGGGGGGGGAACGCGTAGTGTAATGGTTTAAAATTATTTTTATAAAAACAATGATAAAAACGAAATTAAAAACGGCTCGCTAAATAAAATAAAAAAATTTAGTGAGTAATGCACTTATCAGCGGCGGGCATGTACGGGACTTAGACCTAAAGCAATTCCCGACAGGCGGGAATTTGACACGCCGATTGATTCCGGGTCCTGAGCAATAGACTTTGTTCGGATTTTAGATCCCGGAAATATTGGCCCCAGGTCCACTTGGCACAACACTTAAGCATCCCGCATTGAGGGGATTTATACAATAATGCTTAGCTCTAGGGTGGGGAATTAGAACCCCCAAAATACAGTTAATCAAATTCCCCTTGGTAGGTGCATAATGTTTGTCAAAACTTATTTGAGATTTTGTTTGTTTTTAAATTGTTAATATTCCAATGGAATTAACACTTTATAAAATAAAAACCTATCAAGAAGCAGTCTTCTAAAATTCAAAATACAAGACAAATACCACATGTGGATTTACAAACCTTGAGTTTAATATTAGCTGCAATAAGAACGATCTAAAGACCGGATTTGGATCCAAGCCTGTATAAAAAATATTCATATTTTTCGTGAAGAACATGCCCGACTGTGATTTGCACGTGACATAGCCGAGTAGTTTATTCAGGACATCCTCTGAAGGAGCAACTCCATTTGCAAAACACAACTGTGATACAACATCCAAGAAAAATATGTTGCATCGTTTCTGGTGCTGCTCAAGCTTCTTGAGCCAAATCCTGAAAATAACATACCAGATAACAATTATGATCGCTTGTGCCTAATATAAATACATGGAACGCCGGGACTGTCTTATGTTGTCATCGGTTGTGTTGTCATGGATTGTTAGTAGTGTATGTTATTATATCAAACTTCATGTTGTCTTGTCAGTATAGTGGTTCATCTTGTCTTTTCATAATGAGTGTTTGTCTTTCGCACGTGTTATTATGTTATGTACACGTGTTGTTTTGTCAATGCAAGGAGTTATCTTGTATGCAATGTGACTTGTTATGTCAAACAGTTGTGTTGTTATTTTAAAATGTCGTTTGATCTTGTCAAGAGAGCAAGTTAACATGTTAGTGTAGCGTGTGATTTTGTCAGTGTAATGTGTTATGTCATGTTTAAAAGTTGTAAATATATGCTGTTGGTTTGGTCGGACTGTCTTATTATGTCATGTTTAAAAGTTGTAAATATATGCTGTTGATTTGTTCAGACCGTGTCTTATTATGTCAAAATCCTGTGTTATTAATTTGGTATTAGTACTGTTTTCAATAATAATGTATTCTTGTCAGAACAATATGCTATTATGCATTGCACCTGAGTTGTTTATCAATACTGTGTTTTGATTTGTCCAGATAGTGTCTCATTATTTCCAACATCTATGTTATTATTTTAAGTTTGTCTTGTCGAAGATTAGTTTGTTTTTGTCAACACATATATATATATATATATATATAATTATGTCATGTGTACGACTTGTTTTGTAAATGCAGGGTGTTATTTGTCGAGCGTTTTGTCCATATTGTCAAATACCGTGTTATGTTGCTTACATTTCGCGTGATGTTGTCATATTGTCTTATCATATCTAAAGTAAAACGGTATGTTGTTTTGTTCATTTGTTTAAATGACATGTTGTTGTTGAGCTAAAATAGCATGCACTCACTACAATTGTGAAATGCACCCAACATTGACACAATACCGATACGATTAGACATAAAAGCATGCGTGAATGACATTAAAGTCGATACGTTAATTTGAGTTGTAAACATAATGACACGTCGTTTTGACATGATAACATATTCTTTTGATAAGTTCACCTAATCATAGCACACGATGAAACACCTGATCATAGCGCATGATACAATACTCTTTTAACATAATGACACGTTTTTTTGACAGAATTACATATTCTTCTGACAAATTCACCTGATCCTAGCGCATGATAAAATACTATTTTAACATAATGACACGTCTTTTTTGACATAATAGCGTATTCGCTTGACACGTTCACCTGATCAAAGCACATCATGAAACAATATTTAAACATAATAACACGTCTTTTTGACACAATAGCATATTTTTGACAAGTTTACCTGATCATAGCACATGACGAAACACTATTTTAACATAATGACACGTCGTTTTGGCATAATGACATATTCCTTTGACAGTTCACACGATCATAGAACATGATGAAACAATATTTTAACATAATGACACGTTTTCTTGACATAATAACATATTACTTGGACAAGTTCACTTGATCATTGCACATGATGAAACAATAATTTAACATAATAACACGTCATTTTAACACAATAAGGCAATCCTGAACAAATCAACACGAATCATGACGACATGTAACTGTCAAGGCGTTCCAAACATACAAATGTATACATGTTTTTTGTCGAAAGTGTCAAACACAACTTGTACCTTGCGAATAGACTAATCTTATTGTAGAAATAAGTTGGACAATAGTCCTAAACAATCAAATCTCATGGAAACAACATATTATGTACAACCCTTTCGTTCATTTACATACATTTGTATTCTTCTTAAATGTTTGTTACACATGAAAGCAATTTAAGACATTGCACCGTTTTACAACAAGCAGCTTAGAAAATACAATATATTTTGTGTAGTACGGCGTGAACTTCACCCCATTGTATTCGTACCCAAGCAGTCAATAGCTACTGACATGAACATTATATATTGTTTTTGTTTGTAAGTAACACAACATGGCTTCATTTAATTTCGACGTAGTTTTACTTGTACCTAAAATGAAATGTATTAGGTTTGATTTTTTAATGTAAGCGGACTATTTTGTATTTTCGTTATTTTCTGAGTGCTGATGCGGCGTTGTATAGATGGAAATAACGTGTGTGTGTACTTCGAAGTTTATAAGGTCCTTCCGCGCATTATGTGAGGTTCCGAGACACACCGAAAGTTGGGTCTGTTGTTTCGTTTTTTCTGAAGTGTATGCTAATTTTGGTGTGGTTCTGTGCTGTGTGTGGGGTAACCGGAGAACCCGGAGGATACCCCACCTGGCCGGCATGGTGACCACCAACCAATAGGTAAAACATAACTAGACAATTGCTGCCGTGAATCAGCTGACGGTCATTATCGAGAATAATGTCAATCAGAATATCTTTTAGTTTTCGAATACATGCTATTTTAAAGTGTTTATAACATGTAAAGATTTTCGAATAAAAGTCGATAATAAATTAAATTAACATGTTAAAAAGTAGCTTACCGTCAATATAGTGATTATAGCTTATAGACTGACATTGCATTATTGCGGGTTCGAACCTTGGGCAGTATTTTGTTTGCGAACAATTTTTGTGATAGTAATAGTTTGTTTGCTCTTTATTGTGAACTCATTTAATTGAGTCTGATGCAAACACTATGGGTGCAAGTAAGATACAAAAAATTTATTTAAACATATTTATATCATTAAATAGAATAATATAAAAGTTCAAGGTATCAATACAATTCAATCTCGCTGACTTCCGCCCATTATAAAAAAATATTTCCACATTGAACGAACATTCAGCACCGGTTGATGATTGCACAAAGAAAAATGCCGATCATTTTTCCCATTAATAATATAATCTAGCGCTTGATAAATAGCTCGGCTACATTAATCGGACATTATCTTCCCATTCCATTGAAACTGCTTTATATAGGGACAATTCTCTTGATTTTGAAGCAAATACCAAAATATTTGATGCAGTTCATACATTTATTGTCAATAGTTCACCATTTGGTACATAGGTTTGCTTCGGAACTGACTTTACTTATACTCGTACTTCTTGTTTTTCTCTCTTTAATAATCATTTCTATATATTTTACATCTCTATCACCTACTCTAAATAGCTGACCGTATCGTAAAATCTCTATATCCACGATTTCATTGTGCTGTTTCGTTTTGCCTCACGTCAACTGTTAACATATTATATTGTTATTATATTGTTTAGACCTAATGTGTTCGCTTGACAATATGCAACTGATCATGTTCGTAGAAGAACTATTATAAGACAATGTCTTTCGTTCCAATCGTTTTCAAGTATATGTATGCATTACTGAAATGTTGTGTGTTTCGAAAAATATACATGTATATGCTTGTTTTAAATAAATATGTATATTAATGCATGAAGGTCAGTGTTAGTTTTATGTTGCCGAGCTATACTTCGGGTACTGTCGAATGTAACGTTGTTTATCAAATAAAGGTCATTGAGTATTCTAAGGAGCCAGGTTAATGTTGCCGAGCTATACTTCGGGTACTGTCGAATGTAACGTTGTTTATCAAATAAAGGTCATTGAGTATTCTAAGGAGCCAGGTTAATGTTGCCGAGCTATACTTCGGGTACTGTCGAATGTAACGTTGTTTATCAAATAAAGGTCATTGAGTATTCTAAGGAGCCAGGTTAATGTTGCCGAGCTATACTTCGGGTACTGTATGTTGAAATATGTTGAAAGGTATGTGATACATTCAATGAATAATATATATTGCTAAATCCTAATTCGTATACACAACATATGATTTTTATTACTATGATATTGTGACAGCAACGATTCATATTAACCTTACCTTTTGTGCTCTTCAATATCTTTAATATTCGGTTCCCATTCCTGTTTTATTGGTTCTTTACATATCGGACAGTTGTTTGCATTCAAAGTTTTCATTTCCTTAAAACAAGTCTGGCACAAGATGTCGCTTGATTTGCACGGCATGGTCACAGGGATGTAGTTAAGAAACCGTTCACATTTGCGACACTTAACATCAGGGCTAAAACCATAAACGAAACATGTTAGACTATTATTAAGATAATATTGGAACCAATAATATTTACTTGCTAATTTTTGTATATATTGCCGGTAATGTTTATTTTAAACACGAAAAGAAAAATAAGTTTAATACATTGATTGATCAAAATATATAATGGGCACATACCCTTTCAGTTCCGTCTGTGCACGTGTGTTGCATAGTTGGAGAAATCGTTCAACTGCTTCTAGCGATTTTATTCCACCAAGATCAACGCGATCTCCAAGTAACTAGAATAGTGATAATCTTTATAAAAACCTTATAATTACTCAAAACTTGTTAGAAATAATAGGTCACATCTTTGAAACTAAATGGAATTACAGTTTTTACATATTACAGAGCATATGATTAATTCCGTCGGTATATTACGGTCACCTGAAGTTGTTTATCTGGTCACTTGTTTTTAACATACCTGTTCAATCGATACGAAAACTCATTATTTCATTATTTCTAAATCAAAAATAGCTTGTCCATGCACGAAGTGACGTGTGCATACAAGGGCGAAAAGTAAAATAGAAATGTACCTGCCACAAGGGCATGCAATATCTTATTGTAATGCTCTTTTCCGATGTAGTCGTACAGACGTTTTCAATAAAGAGCTTCATAATTATAACTCGGCTCCACAGGGCTCTGCTGTAGAGAAAGGAACCTTATTAGTAAATTTTGTTTGACTATCATTCTGGTAAGCAACAAAAAGTACAAAATTTATAATCAAAGTTTCAAAGTTTATTGGCAAGTGGACGTATTGCCTTTGGCCATTTACACATGCACACACACACACACGCACGCACGCACACACACACACACACACACACACACACACACACACACACACACACACACACACACACACACACACACACACACACACACACACACGCACGCACGCACGCACGCACGCACGCACGCACGCACGCACGCACGCACGCACGCACGCACGCACGCACGCACGCACGCACGCACGCACGCACGCACGCACGCACGCACGCACGCACGCACGCACGCACGCACGCACGCACGCACGCACGCACGCACGCACGCACGCACGCACGCACGCACGCACGCACGCACGCACGCACGCACGCACGCACGCACGCACGCACGCACGCACGCACGCACACACACACACACACACACACACACACACACACACACACACACACACACACACACACACACACACACACACACACACACACACACACACACACACACACATACACACACATACACATAACATTGCATACATAAAAATAATGGCCAAGACAGGAAATCATAGACAGAACCGTGCAAATAAAATGAAACATAGAAATAAATGAAACATACAGTTTGACCGTATAATTGAGTAGTGTGACATTCTTATAGACATGCTTATTATGAAGCAGCAAAAAGACTGATTTTCTCAAATCTTAATTTAAAAGCTTCTTCAAATCTTTTAGAGTACTTTGGAGTGTTTTTGCATTATTGCTTGGATCAAAAATATTGTTTTATTTAACCTGATGTTAACTTTTCTACGTGCATCGTAATATATATTGAATAGCACATGAATACGTCGTACTCTGATACATACATCTTGAATACATAATATGCATTTGCGTTGTTGTCTGCTTATTTCATTATATCGACCAACTTATATGTCAAGACAATGAGAACTGATTCTAAATTTGCTCATTTTACTTCTGAACGCCGCATTTGCAATACAATCAATGTATCTTTCTTACTGAACACTTCTTTACACTAATAATAATAATGATAATACTATTACTACTACTACTTTACCTCTGCTGTTGTAAATGTAAATGTAGTTCTTATTACAACTGTAAAAATATTTGTCAAATCATGTTAGAATCCAAATAATGTGCGCCTTACCTTGCTATTCCTACGCATCATAACTAAATTGTTGTTTATTTGCCGATAAACAACGATAAATTGAACATTATTTCTTAAATAAAAATAATAAGTAAATTGCAATATAAAGAAGAAAACACAAACTACGTGTGCGAAGTATGTTGTTATTTTATGTTATACATAAACCAGTGATATCAAACCGAGACAATATACAGTTTGGTGTAAATGAGTTGAGTATTAAAACTCACTTAGCGCTTTTTTCAGACTCATTTTGCAAACCGGGCCGAGAATGATTTAACATTGTTTCCACTACGGGGCGGTATCGATATACTTTGTTGAGCCATTCTTGTCGCGTGTTTTGATTATCCAGTTGTTGAGGACTAGGATTCAAGTCTTCGATGAGTAGACAAAGGGTGGAATATATCTACATTAAAAGGAATGACGTTAATAGAACGTGAATAATTAAATAATACCAAGCGACACAACTTGAATGGAAACATCTCGTGCGGCGTTGATTCGAAAAACACAATTCCATCGAATTATAAATAAACATGACAAGATACTTACGAATCTGTGCTCTTTAGACATAAAATGATCTGGGTTCAATTCTTCTATTTCGTTAATTCTAGAGCTGCATTGCGGCCAGACATTGTTGATGCTTCTGAAGTATGTCATCTTTAATGCCAGTTCATTCCATGCCAAACGGGAACATACAATGTGATGCAATATATCTGAGGAAGGTCCGGTCCGAGTACAAATGCTGGCCGTTTTTAACATGACTGTGACGCATACAATCTGCAAAAATTGTACCAAACATTTTATAAACACACCTTGGACACAATTATCGAAATTGTGCGAAAAAAACAACAACAACAAAAAAACAACAAAAATAAAATACCTTCAGTTCGGAGACAGTTTTTGCATTGTATACAGTTTGCACATAGTCATGAATGTAATCTTGCAAAACCCTTGACATTGACGGTACTGCGTTTTCATCCGATAAATCTTCGATAACGACAGTCTCGGAAAGTATTTTTGCCAGAGGTACTGCTTTTAGCATTGTCACACATTTTTTAATCTTGTCCCCGTCTAAATATAATTGCAAAAAGAAGGAATTATTTAAACTACGTATGCTTACTCCAATCCTTACAAAAGTCATGACATCAAAAACTTTACAAATAGGAACTAAATCGTTTGATAATCGGACAAAAATGATTTCAACTACATAAAAAAGATTTATTGATCTATATAATGAACTACCCTTTTTGATCAATAAAACATTACCTTCTTCTGAATCAGTTGTTGCAATGTCAACAAACACCTCCTCTAACATATTGATTATGACCCATGAATACGGAAATAGAAGTTTGAAATCATGACCTTCACATCCCGTGCCGACAACTAACATTTCTTCAAGCGACCCCGCAGAATTCGGCGACAAAAGGCGACCAAAATACTATGAAATTGTAACATATGAACATTTTGTCATTATCTGAATCTATTTGATTTATAACCACATCGAAAGTAGGCCTTATATAACCACCCATATAATGGGTATTATTCATTACTTCGAACGAAAAGCTTAAAAACAAACCTGTAGTTTAGATTTCATGGACAAGCAATGTAATTAAATGAACAAGAACGCGATCTATAATGGCACATATAGATTAACTGCTCCAACGATGAATTGTACTCCATTTTTCAGGAAAACTAAGTACGACTTAAAAGTCAAAACTGTTCTTAAAACAAACTTGCGCGAGCTTTATGTTCTAAGACAATGTACCGTTAGAGGAAGTGTGTCAGTTCGACTTAAGCATGTCAGCAAGTAATGTCGCTTCCATTCCACGTCGCACAAAACAAGGTCCATATTGCTGTTTGTGTCGAGGAACGTAAAAATTCCAGCTAAAACTGGCGTCACCTTGGCTATTATAGTGCTACAGAATGATCTCCTACGAAACAAAAGAAACTGAGGTTTCAATACAATGTCCAAATTTATTCATACAGGGTGTATAATATTATAGTTTACTGATCACACGATACCTAATAAATATTTAAATATGAATATAGCTGCCAAAAAGGGCACTAAGTGGTTTAAGAACATTATACCTAAATGTTCCATTTTTGTTGATTTCTTCCATTCCAGCTGCCTGTCTCGCTAACCAATTTTTAGGAAGGTGTTGTGATTCCTTTTCCTTTTCTCGGAATAGTTTCACAATCCAGTAAATTATACCCATTGTAAACGATTCTTGCTCTGTAATTATGCACGTTTGAATTAACGGCCGTAGACTTTTCATAACGTAAATATAGTTAGTAACAGAAAATGGAATACAGTCAACAGGTCAATAATTGTATTTATTCATCGTCAATTTTAAAGCCATATTATACAAACACCCTCATCTCGTGCGTTTTTAGGAACAAAATCTAGCTGAATATTATCCATACATTGCAATCGATGCGCTATTTCCTATAGAACAGTTAACTTAGTGCTTAATACAAAATCAACATAATTATGATGTTTTAGGCACATAATATCTTGTAAGATTTATGAAGACGAAAACATATTATCCGTAATGTATTGTAAGATTTATGAATACGAAAATTGTGTCCAAAATATCTCATAAAGTAAGAAGTTTGTTCAACCTACTTTATATTTAAACAACAACTATTTATAAGTTATAGCTTGCGATAAGGATTCATATTTTGCTGCTAGACAAAACGTTGCCATGCATATAAAATGTAAAATATTACTTAATGTACAGTAAATTGATGAGATAAAAAAAATCGCACACAAATATAATGAACCATATGCGTTTAAATATTACCTAGGTTTATGTTTTCAGTACACAATGACTGAAGAGCGATTTCGATCCGTTTGGTTTCTCTTTGTTCTGCTCGATCACAATCTTTTACCATCGAAAGCGCAGGCTGTACACAGCTTCGAAGAATGTCTTTAATGTTAACAATGCTGAAACCGAAAGTGCTTTTGACAGGGATGTTTGGATTTGCAGACACATCAATTTCTTCTTTACTCACGCCAAATTTGGTTAGGGGAAATAATACCATATAATCAATATGAACAATTGGAAAATATAATAATACACGGTTATACATAGAAATATATAAAAGTACCGGCAATTGTGGATTTATGTTTCGCATGGTAAGATATTAATTCAGAATAGCACAACAGAAATAAGGCAAATACACGGTATTTTGTTGTCAATTATTGTAAAATATGATATAAGTACACGAATATTGAAGTTTTTGTTCTGAGCTTTATATAATAATACAAAATATAAAAGATAAAATTATTATGCTAATCACTAAGCATGGATTGTTATTCTTCAAAATCCTATACTCAGATGTAGTTTATTTTTAAATCTCATTGAAATGAATATAAACACTTGTTTTCTTATTCCCTTATATGCCTTAATAAAATATGCATTACAATATAAAGCCAAATAACATGTTATTTTATTGTTCTAATACACCATATAATAGACACCTATTTGAGAGGAATTAGATTTATATTTAATTGTTGCTTTGTTTGTATGATTCCGAATCGTTTTTGTTGCATGTCTTGTTTATCTTTTGAGTTATTAACTTATTACACAATGACTATATTTCTAATCACTGACAGAACATCAGCTTAAAATTCCGTTTGGTGTAGCACATATGTCCAATAAACCAAAATACGCCCATCTTAGTGACGAATACCGCTCAGAAATGCTAAACAACGAACTTAAATATTGTACACTTTTCACTAAAATAGCAAGAAAAGGTGTATACTTCAAAAATAATATAGTAGCAAGAGATAGTGTTGTTACATAATCACTTCCACTAAATGTCCGTTATCAATAAATGAGTTTCCTATGGATTACATCGATAGTAGTGGTGGTTATGTTTAACACAATAAATACTGTATTTCTCCAGCAACGCATTATATCTTTATTGAAGGTTTCAGTGCAATCCCTTTATTGGTAATGCAGTTACGTTCATTACTAATTAAATACACATGGGCAATAACTGCAACATCGTTGTAGCATTGTTCTCAATACCCTCTATCAGTGTGTGTACTTTTATTCTATTTTTGTAATGGAGTTATGCTTCACTCAATAAATATTTTCTGTTACAACACATATTGTCATCTGAATAGCTTTATTTGGTAACAGAGATTCAAGAAAATTGAGATAAAAGTGAGAACTAGCTGAATGCATACGAACCTTAAATATTCGTCTATCTACCAATCATATATTACCACAATGTAAAAATGAAATACTAAATCCAGATACTGAATTAAAAAAATAAATACCGTGTGTCTTGATTGTACATGTAAGTGGAAAATATCTCACTAACTGCCATATCTTGTAATTTGTGTAACTCAGGCAGGGCAGAATATTCTGCGTACAAATCGTCTATGTGTGCCGAGTGCCACACTCCACACTGCAAAATGCGCATACAAAATCAGCATGTGGCAAACACTTATGTCGCCTAAATGTTGTAATAATCCAAATGAAAAGGCATCCACAGAAAGCATTTAAATAAAGTTTTAAATAATCGCATATTTGATCATCATAATTATAAACACATTTATATCACATGAAATCAAATCTACCTCAAAACCGGTAAAACATCCTCCAGTTTTTCTCGGCAGTTGAACAATAAAAGAAATAAAGACAGGCGCTTTCGGATGGTTTCGTGCTTTAACTACCTCGTCCATAACACAATATCGAGCACACGCTATCAGTTTTGAATTGACGTCACCTGAATCGCACTGGACTACTAGCAAACTAGCGTTCCCGACAGTGGATGCGAGATGCTGCCTATTAGAATACATACAATCAAACATACTTATTATGTTCACTTGTGTATCATTCCAATACAAAAGAAACGGTCAAAAGAAAATGGTTACTATTGTAGATTTGATACTTACCGCACTCGATTAATAAACTGTTGTTCAGTATCGAACGAGGACAATGAAATGATCTCAGCATATTTCAGTCGCCGAACATTTTGTAGGATCTCCTTATCGTGATTTGCTGCCAGGAGCTTCGAATGGCATGTAATCTATCATTATAACAATAAAAATACAGTAAAGTCAAGCGAATAGAATACTTCTAAAGTAGTTTCACCGATAGTCTGTTATTCAGCAGATTGGATTTTATTACAAAACAGTTTAACATTTTTATTCAAACAAACGAATTCTTTAGAGGAGACAACAATTACCTGAGCAAAAATGTGACCACATGTCTCGTTCTCAAGTTTGTAGTGTAAATATTGTATGAAACTGCTATGTGCCTGTCTTCTGTAATAGTACTGTATCATGTGTGTTCTTTCCGTCTCGTCAAGTAGGTTGCCATACACAAAGGACTCTGGGGTTGCACACCACAGCAAGCTTTGCTTTCCTTCTTCGAGTATCTAAATTGTGATATCATAATTATTACCACAGAAGTAAGATTATTTTTATGTTTGTGTGCATATTTGTACAGAATTTATGCCGCATTCTATGTGTCAAATGCGATAAGCTGCACGGTTGTTGCCATAACTTACGTTCTGATAATCACTGTACATATCGTAAATGTAATGCCAGAAGGTGACAAGTAACACTTTCACTAAAACCTTTTCTACAGAGAAGTCAAACGTGACGGCACAAATATCACAGGTATCATGTGTTCATACATGTATATGTGTGTGGACGTTTGGAATAAGTATCTAGCCATACTTTTGTGTGTATGTGATTGATAATGTGAGGTAACCAAGAAATATGAACTTTTTCTTCTTATTTAAGGTAGCTAAGTTATTTAGCTACATTAAAATAGTTTCAAACGGTGCCGTGAAAACAATCAATGACTAGTACATGACAGGGGAACTGATATTGGGACTGATAAAATAGTTCTGACTATACTCAGCATTTGCTGTGTGTATTATCTATCAAATGTGTTTGGACGATTAGATTGTCAGAGATTTTGAATTCTTGGATAGTATTACACCATTAGTAATACTATTAATATCAGCATGTTTGTTTGGCGACCGTTTCGAAAGCTTCTGTATATTGAAACCAGAATTGTGTCAACAGACAAGGATGCCCTTCCTGTGCAGCATTTTTACATGTCGCCATTTTGTCTATATGCATGCAAATAATTTTGCGAAAGGAAAAAAAGTTTGTCCTTTTATGTTGTTATGTTTACTGCTTATGTATTCTCGTATTCTGTAAAGAACAATGAGGTACAAAAATATCCTACCAATAATTTTAAATCTAGTGTCCTGACGAAAACTCAGTAATGGGGAGTTTCAGGCAATTATGAGTTATGGCTCTTGCATACTTCACTAACTCTCGCTGTTTAAAACCATTTTGTAAAGAATGAACAAATTGACTTAAAATGTAGAATTTTTTAGTTATGCTTTGAACAAAATCAATAGGGGAAGTTCTTCACAAACAATAAAGTCAAGTTCTTGCATGTAACACTCCATCACGTGATGCTGATCATTTTTGCGAACTTATTTGAAAATCCCTGCACGTACAACAATATTATGCTCTGGATTTGACATTTGACCTTGAATAATGAACTTGAGCTTATACCTAAGGACCTGGTTCTTAAACGTAATATCATCTCACTTATCACTTTTGCCAAGTTATTTGAACATCCTACAATGCCAGACAATATTATGCTCCGGACAAACTTAATGGCTTTTATTTTTATATTTGACCTTTGTCCGTTAAGTGTGACCTTAACCTTGGACCTAGGGACCTGGTTCTTGCGCGCGACACACCGTCTCATAATGCTCATAATTCTGCCAAGTTATGTACAAATCCGTCAATGTTGGACAAAATTATGTATGTACATGTAATTCTGTATAAATAATACATATGTTTATGCACCCATCATTGACAGTGGACAACATGTTTTATTTATTTTAAAAGCAACAAGATTGACCTTCAAACATCTCTATTTCATTCCTAGCATAAATATTTGGTTGAATATGATTTAACTAGCTAACGTACATGTGTTTTTGTACTAACACACTTATATAAAGAATACTAGATTAGTGTTGAATAAAGATAAGTTTATTAAACGAGGCTTGGAAAACCTAAACCACGAGGTTTTCATGCCGAGCCATTAAACTTATATTTAATCAACACTAACCTGGTATTCTATTTATCCCATCATTTTCTGTCTTTATATTGAAAATTAACGACATAAAATCACTAAATAAAAGAATAAACATCCGATGACGTCACGCAAATAAACAAAGTGACGTACTTATACTGCACGTGTTTGGTGTATTCACCAGGGTGGAATACAGCTAAGCTTCAAAGTACCAAACAAACGCAATTAATTAAATATCATTAATTAAAAGAGATAATCGCGATGTTCTACTGTTTATAATAATTATTATGTAAATATACAGTTACCATAATGCAGGTGTACAGTTGTACAATACTAGGCCTAAAATAAAATATTGTTTGTTTCCCCTCCCGCGACCGACCCAGCAAAATTGCCGCGACCCAAAACATTGTATAGACCAAAGAAAACAATATTATATTTTATTTGTGTGTGAAAATGCGGGGTGCGAATTATTGAAAAGAATCCAATAGAGTGTACAAATCTTACTTTCAAAAGACGCTTACAAAATGACTTTAAACGGACAGTTCTCGGTAACGCGTAATTCGGCGTATTTTGACGCATGCTTTTACGAAAAGGACGCCATAACATTCAGTGTCAGATTCTATGGCGCAACCATTTCCGCTCACATATGCATGGTTTTTTGTAAAGACAAAGAACGCCCACCGGCAATTTACAAACTCGCCTTTATGCACCAAGTGTCCATTATCGATAAAATATTGACGTAGGAGGAGTCAGCTTAACAAGAGCCAAATAGTCAGCCAATGAGAACGCATAAAATTTCCAACATGCAAATGAGCGTCGTCGTTAGAAAGTTTATCACGCCCTCATTCTAATTTTAATTTGTAAAGGTGCAAGTCATTTCTAACACATTTGCGTTAGGTATGTGCATGCTATAGATATGCATGTTTTTAACAGCCGCGTTTGTAATAAATTACTACAAATTAAAATAGTAAATAAATAAATAATTATAAATAAATATCATAATTTTGGTGAATTTTGGTGAGAGGAACCGTTTGCTAAGAATATGAATTACGGCGTCATGTAACTCGACAAACTGATCGCGTCAAACGTCTTATTTTGTTAAAAAAATACAATTACTAGATCTAGTAATAATTAACGAAAGTGTTATTCAAACTCATCACTGCACACGGATTAGAATTATGCAAAAACTTTGGCTGAGGCAACATTTGAATGAAAGTTAGCGGAACTAAAGTCCTTGTCAAAAATGAAAGTAAATAAATTTCAGCGCCTTTTCTTTTTATTTTAATTTGTCAAAAATGTTCTGTTGCTTTCTTTTTATTAATAAACACAGTCCTATTTGTTTTTATTTCCATAGAATGCTAATTCATTTATGCTTTAGCATTTGCGTTGTTCAGATACAGTATTACAGATCAGTGCTTTTAAACACTATCCACGTGCTACGCGTGTAACACGCTTTTCAGCTACAAACTGCTATCCGCAGTTTAACAGTCACTGTTGCTATGGCTGTTGCTAACAGCGTTCTGTTTTGGATGCCTGGCAAATTGCAAAGTCACGCTATTACTCCTTAGTTTTAACAGGTTTTTATTATTAACGCTCTTGTTTTTTACGTATGTTATTGTTTGTTCAATTTTGATAAATTATTGTAAGGTTATTAGAACATAGTATTACATAAATATGCAAAACGTTATTAATCTACTACAACGAAAACATTAAGAATTTATACTATAACGTAACATTTCGAACATAAGGAAAAATAAATATTTTTCCGACTTACCGACCCACCCTTTATTAGCATGGGTCGCGGGAGGGGAAACAAACAATATTTTATTTTCGGCCCTAGCTTCAACATTAGTAAGGCATACACGTCAAAATGCACATGTGCAACGTTTTTAATGAGTATAAATAAGTTATCATAAAACATTTTTCTTATTTATTCAGGACATATTTTATGTTGGACATAGAGAGGAAACAGCTGTAAAAGGCAAGAGTCAATACTCCGCAGTTTCCTGCCAATTTAGTTGATTACTGAACGTAGCTGAGAAATTATGCCCACAGTCAATTTCATCAAGTTTGGTGAAGATCGGATTAAAACTTGAATAGGAGAGCGGCAATTATTAAAAAGGGGTATTTTTGATAATGCAAGGGCCATACCGGGGTGCTATAGCTGATAATCGAGATATTATGCCCTCAAACGTGTACACTACAACAAATAAAATTTAAGTTGAATGTAACAATAAAGATTTTCTTAACTTAATCAAAATTTGAATTATACAACTCTAAGTGATAATGAAGCTCAAGTTCAGGAAGGAAGTATTATATTATACGAAACTGATATTGTATTAAAACATGCCTTACAATATGTGACCTGCGCTGCAAAAATGGGTCCTATGGATAAAAAATCACATTTTTAGTTTTTTTACATTTTCATTTAGCACTATCTTTAACAAATAAAACACTGAAAAAATATGCTTCTATCATTTTTATTTTTTGAGATATTGCCAGAAACGTAATACCACCGTATAATACAAAATGTCATATTTTGTGCAAAAATAAGAACAAAAAAGTACACGTTATAATACTGATATTGATATACAAACAATAAACAATGACAACACTATTATCAAAGACTATACCACAGTTGTATAAAATAATTAATTATTTTTCATTTTGTCCTCACACTGTTACAAAAAATGTTTAAAAACACAGTTTCCATGGTAACCAAATTAGAAAATTAGTTATTGAGATTAAAAACTGAGTGCACATTATCAATTTCAATTATTTTACCAAAATCTTGGTGAACACATTGTATTTGCATATTAATATCTTATTTAGAAGTTATAAAGTACATTTTTTGTGATAATTGCACTGCCATGAAATATCTTCACAAACCTGTTGGAATCAATTTACATGTATGTAGGTTTAAGAATAATAAACTGTGTTACTTATATGATATCCATAATATTTGTTTCTATCGGCCAATATACTTCTTTAAATATGCACACTACAGCTGATGCATAAAAGATTCATTTCATCGAAAGCACACATTGTTGAAGACAGTAACTGTCTCCATACCAACAGCATTTTAGATGCTAATGGAGCAGTATAACAAACACACATGCAATAATGATTTAAGTAATGACTAGCGACACCTTCCGCTCGGGGGAAATTACCCTAATAAACTGGTTACAAAACAGTAACATTTATTGATTTTAAAATATTTAAGGGCTAAAGAGATTTAGTTTGTTGCTTATGACATTTTCTATCGAAATTACTGCATATTAATGACATACACGCTTAATTAAACAAGGAAATAATTGGAGAAAATCGTGTAGAAATTTTAATCTCGTTTTTTCTCGATAACGTCGTTACCGCCACAGGACTTATTTTCGCTGACCGCGTCACATATATGTCCCGATAGTTCTCGCCTTACCCCGGAATTTTGCAGAAAATGGGTACGTTTGTTGTAAGAATCCTAAACGAATCATAATTCACGCGGGCGATAGTCAATGTTATTCCCTACAAATCAATATCTCTCATAAATACGGTTGAAAATACAAGATCGGGTGTTATTGGTAAACAGAATGAAACTGTTATTGGATAGACCTGTCATGTATAAACTTGTACATAATGACAAAACAGTTTTGTTGTTGTTGTTTTTTATAAAAAGGACGCTATATATCGGTGAAAGTACTCGATTTGTTTTTGATACTATGCGCATTACAGAGAAATATATAGTTGTAAATTTTTGACTCTGTTGGAATCTATCAAATGCTTTGTTTAACAATAAAAAAGATGTAAAAGATGTAAAACTACACTGGTCTGAGTGCAGCATAATACCAACAGGTTCTCCTACATGTACTTTCTGTAACAAGACTGATTTAAATATTGAACACATTTTCTGGGTTTGTCCTATATTATATTATAGTATTTTCCCTAGCTGTTGTTTCCAGTTTGTTCATGAAACACTTTCGTCTTGGCTAAAATGAAAAATCAGTGATGGTGTAAACAATGTTTTATTGATGCGTTTATTTATTATCCGTATATAGGCAAATGTCTTCGGTACATTACAATATTCAAATCGCAAGAACTTTGTAAAAGCATAATGAAAACATAAAGAGTAAAGCAATTTAACCTCACAAATTAGAATAAAGTTCTAAACTTGCATGGACAGATAGGTT